>RXOD01004871.1:0-17579 GCA_005223375.1 Amoebophrya sp. AT5.2
TGCGCCGGTCCTGCGGACGCCTCCAGCTGCGTGCCAGCGGCGCGCCACAGAAAGTAAGTAAAATGCGCAGTAATTCAGCGCTTCCCCACTAGTAGTATCGCTTGCGCCAGCACGAGCACCGCTCTCAAGTAGAGAAAGGAAGGCGCGGCGAGACAGCGTTTCCCCACTAGCACCGCCCGCTCACCGCTCTCCTGCGGGCTCTGGGCGAAAGGGGGGGAGGGGGGGGTAAGGTGTCGCCGGAAAGCCCGCGCCCCCCCCTTTCGCCCGGGTGAAAGGTCTGAGGATGATGGACAGGCTCTAGATAAAACGCATCCTCATGCATCGAAAGCGGTAACTTAGTGCGTTCGGGCTTCGATCCATCTTTGGCAATTTTCAACACGAACACCAAGATTCTGCTACTACTACGATCTTCTACAGGACCCATCTTCTCAATTTATATTGTTCGAAAATAAACATCAAGTAAGAGCATCGGTAGTTAGTAGTTTAGGTACCTGCGGGATTTTGAGCATTGTGCAGTCATCCCTGTCGTCAGGGTTGTCGACCTCGACCGGACCGTCGAGCTGCGCGAACAACCACTTCATGTACTGCCGCAATGTTTTCCTTTGGTTCTTGGTTCCCGTGAAGATGGCCGTCATGCCCACGTACTGCAGCAGACAGCCGCTGGACTTTTCCAGTTTCCGGCGGGTGGCGCCCTGCTTGCCCAGCGCGAAGCTGAGCTGGTGGTCGTCCTCGAACTCCATGGTGCCGCTCTTCCAGTCCTCCCCATCGCGGTCGCGTTCGAAGATCTCCTTCTCGTGCTGCTTGTACCACCCCGGGGTCTTGGACTCGATCGCCGACAGCACCTTCAGCTCGGCACCCCGCCGGTTGCGGCGGTCCGCACCGAATATCGCCAAAGACTCCACCTTGCGGTCTCTGTCGCCGCGGCCACCTGTGATGTGATGGGCAAGTGATCGAGAGCTGGCCCCAACTCGATAAATCCTTCATCGGGCCGATTCCGAGTCTGATCGCGGCGATGGAATCAATTTCGAACTATCTGCATGACTATGTCACTGAGAAATTGCGGGCGCCGACCCTCGCGTGCGTAGCGTCAAATGATCAACGAATTAGGCGTGAAGTCTACGGCTCTTGTAGTTGGGTGAAATTCTCTCTCTCTCTCTCTCTGTGTAGGGTCGTGTTGAAATTGGTTTTCAATAAAGATAGACTTCTGCTACTGCTGCAGCCAAGCCCGGGCTTAATTTAGTGTCGCTTGAGAACCGGCCCAAACCGTCTGCCGTAGCTTCGGACCAACTTCGGGCCACACGGCCAGCCTACTCCTCTCCCACGTGTTTGCTCACTACCGAACACATGCATCACTATTGACACGATTCATTCATTCATTCATCTAGCCTAGTACAACGACCCAAACCCTGGTCCCCAATATTCGCGTGCCCATTTACAACAAAGCACCGCGTCGGCTCGTAGAATAAAAAATAGTACCTTTTCCTTCGTATTCCGCGAAAAACATGAGGACGTCCCATTCCTCCTCGATGGAGCGAAGAAAGTTTCCGTTCTTGCCGGTGACGAAACCGACCGCCTCGGTGGGGACATCCATCAAAGTCAAGTCGCCCGTGTCGTCTTTGTCGCCGCGGACCGAGACCGGACCTGCCCAGATTTATGATATTCGTTCGCATCGTTCATTTGCTTTTATTGCGGGAAAGAACGTTGTTGCGCCCAACGCACAAGCGAAGGGCGTGCATTTTTTGGCCAGTTGAGACATTGCCGCCATCTGGGTGACGGTTGTGCATTACCCGATATATGCGCGTGTTTCTACCACTGATTTACGAATGAAATCAGAACTCGCCCCTTATCACTCTTAGCAGCGATGAGAGGAGAGAAATTCCGTCGCGCTAGGCCTAACAAATGCATCAACGTCAGTAGCTTAGTGAGTCGATATAGCGTGCAATTTACTGAAATCTTCGACGGAATATATTTTCCCAGTCTGTACAACAGTAAAAATTTAGTAAAGTTTACGTAGTAAGTTTATCATTTACCTTTCCTCTGCGCCATGAGGAAGCCAGCGTACTTGATGGCGCGGTCGACGGCCTCTGGCGCGCCCTTCGCTTCCAGAATCAGGTGGTCCAGGGAGAGGTCAGTTACGCCGCTCGCCTTTCCGATCTTCACCTTCGTTTTGCCGTGCTTCCCCAGCACGAAGGCGGCGTCGTCGTTCGTCAACTCCAGCTTCCGGGCGATCTCGTTCCGGTTCTTTCCACCGGCTCGGTCATGACTTTTGCCGCGCTTGTTGTCGCGGCGATTGGGCGGGGGGCTGCGAGAACGCGACCCGGAGTTGGAACGGCCGCCACGCCCACGGGAGCGGCGGTCGCGCGGGGGCGACCGGGAGCGGGAGCGGGAAACGTCGGAACGCGGCATTTCGAGCAATTTGTTTCGAGTAGCGAGATTGATGAATGATCCTGCTCGTCCGATGGAAAGAAGTGCTTCTTCCGATATTTCTACAAGGCGATCCGACCGATACGTCCTTAATGAGCGCTTGCTGTATAAACAAGTCCTCCAACGTCTTCGTCTTCGTCAGGCTGAGGGTCAAGATGAGTTGGTCTACTTTTACAAAGAGGTCGTGTTCTGGAGCACCAGTAGAGAAGTTGGGGACCACCGTCACCGTGAAGACGACCACGTGCTGCTTGATAAGTAGATCAGAACGGGCTGGCAGCTCTTCTTGTCTGTGTGCAACAAGAAGCAAGTAGAAGAAGAAGGAGACGCGCACGGGTAGATGAAGTTGTGCATCTAGCTCTTGTCGTGTAAAAGGTGGACGCGCGTGAGGCGGATAGTGATCAAGAAAGGACGCGCACGGGTAGATGAAGTTGTGCATCTAGCTCTTGTTGTGTACAAGGTTGACCCGCGTTCTGAGGTGGATCGTGATCATTTTGGTGAGCGTGCTTCATCAGACCTTCGGCGCTTCCGGCGTCCATTTCTTCATGATGGGGGCTCCCTCTCTCTTGCTACGTCGCATTAGCTGCACCGGAAAAAGATCGGCCAGTGCGCTCCGCTTCTCCGCGCCGCTCCCGAACCAATCCTCATTCTTCGCGGAGCCCGACTCCCTGCCCAACAGCAGCCAACTGTTGGGATGCTCCTCCGAGACCACCCGATGGCCTGACGAGGTGGAGGAGGTTCGTCCTCGCAAATCCTCTGCAGCGAGATTCTGCGGCCAGATCCCCCGTGTCAACTCGGCACGCACCATCATCAAACCCCGACGCAACAGGGTTAAATTCACTCCGTCTTCGGAAACATCTTCGTCTCCCTTGATCTTGTCCTCGTGTCCTCGTGTCTGCGCGACGAACCTCGCTATGCCGGCCCGCACGGACACAAGCTTGCTCGGCTCGGCGTCCAACCGAACCTGAAAAATAACATCTTCGTGCGTACGATCCTCCAAGCGTTGGCGGTGGTGGATTCCGACGATAGTGCCCTCGTTTTCCCGGATTTTCCATCGGTCCTGCGCATCGATCTCCGCGACTTTCCGCTCCGGTGAGAGCGCTAGCGTTTTTAAGTCCCTTAAGTTGTGCTGGCTCGACGTCAACGTCTTCAACATCATGATCTCAGTCGTTTTGTTCATCATGATGTGATCATCATTGTCGAGATCTTTCAGATTGTCGCGACTGCTGCCTGCAACGTCCTTCTGCCACATGCCCGGAACCATCACCCGGTCGCCGACTTTAGCCGCGAGCGCCAGACGCACGACGGCGGCGCGAAAACGGCCCCAGAAATACATCTCCAGGTCGCGAAACTGAGATTCCAGCCATATGGTGCGTTTTTTCATCAGGTAGGTCGATCATTGTCATGCTGCACCAGCACAACGACGTACTAGAGCCAGATAGCTCGCGGACGCGGACTTCATCAAAAAAAAATATACTATGGTATACCTACGTACCTGCGAGTATGCGTCCCCGGTGCTGGTGAGTCCTTCCCAGTGTTTCGCCAGCAGCAGCCTTTGTTTCGGTAGGAAGTCCTGCTCCAGAAAAAACACGCCCTCCATCACCACACTAATAACGCCCCACAGTTCCTTCGCGGAGCGCGGAAAAACGTCCAGCAGTGTCACTGCTGTACTCAGCCCCTCCAGGATGTGCCGTACGCTGCACCGGTTCCGCACCTCCACCGAGGCTCTCCTCTCCACTCCCGCGCGGACGACGTCAGGGTCGTCGACGACGACATCATGGACGCCCTTGCCGCAACTGGCGTCGCGGAGGAGGTTGGTGTAGATGTGCTTGATATCGCCCGCCAAGTGGGGGATAACCGACTGCACGATATTGAAGAACGCGAACTTTTTGTACTGTACCGAGAGGTCGGCCTCGGCATCCGGAGGCGTGGGTCTCGCGGTTCTGCGTTGTCGTTCTAGAAAGGCGTTCAGGTTTTCGTGCATGACGTCGTAGAAGAGGTTGCCGTACTGCACGAGGCGCGACCCCGCCTGCAGAAAGAACGCCACCATAATCGGGTCCGTCACCGTCGCAGAATACGTCCACTGCTTCCACGAGAACTTCGCCGGCTTTGTGATCGCCGACCGCCGGTCTTGCTCCACCCGGACGGTTTTGTGGGTGGGCTTTCGCGGCTCGTGCCGCAGCCCCCGCGAAGCGGTGACATCGTGCGCCAGCGCTCGCGCGACTTCTTGGAAGTCCCACCAGAAGTCCACGCCCCTCTGAATTTCCGCATCTTTCCGGCACGCCGGAAGTTTCTCCAGCGCGTAGCCGGACGTCGCGCGCCAGGCGGCGACCATGTCCGACAGGAACGGCTCCACCCTTTCCGGGTGCAGGAGCCAGTCGAATTCGCGGGTCAGCAGCTTGTCCAACGCCTGCACGCCCAACAACGCGTAGTACCGACTGAGCGCCGACCAGATCAATTGGCTGCCCGACGGTCGCGGCGGCGGCGTCTCCTCTTTGCCGCCGACCTTCTTCCGCATGGCCTCACTCACGCGGTGCCGGTGCTCGGTCTGCGCGGCCTGCTGCCCGCGCGCCACGATCGACACCAAGCCGTAGTAGTCGAACAGAAACAGATTCGGCCGCCCGTGTTTCTGGTAGTTCAACGCGACGTGTAGCGCTGCCTGCGCCGTCAGCAGCGCGTTGAAGATGTTGCGCCACCGCCCGTCGGACGGCATCGGCACGTCGCGGACTGCGGAATCCACTCCGGGCGTCCGCAGAAGCGGCCTCCCGTCTTGTCGCTGTCGCACGAAGATGTTCGTCCGCACGTGCCAGGACCAAGGGTCCTCGGCGGCAACGTGCCTCAGCATCTGGTGGGGGCGGTTTTCGGCTTGATCCTCAAGCCTGCCCTCGTGCTGGTGCCGGAAGCTCTCCTCAACCCCGTTGTAGTAGTAGGCAGTTCCCATGCGAAAAAGATCGGAAAACAACCGCAAGGGAGCGGAATCCTGCTGCCGGCGGAGCGATGCCGCGATCTTATCTGCATCTTCTGCTGGTCGTGAGTCTTCGGGTGCCAGCACTTCTGCCGACCCCGCAGCCAGCACTTCTGTCGACGCTGCTTCGAGCGCGAAGAGGAAACTCCATCGGAGCATTTCGTGCTGGATGCGGAACAAGGCGTGGTCCTGCGCCAGCGCTTCGGCCTTCAGCGTCATTTCGAGGACCTGTGCCAGGTTTGCGTTTGCGATCGCGGGGCTTGTTCCTGGTGGGTCCGCGTCTTCCACCGCCCTCTTCACATGCAGCAGGAGCTCTTGTTCCTCCTGCGGCGATCGTTCCCGGGGAAATGCGTATGCGTACGCGTTTCCTCCTCCCGCACCACCTACCTCTCCGGCACTACTTGTTCCGGAAGATGCAACAAGCTCTGCGATCAACGTTTTTAGACCCGTCGGCGACATCCCGGGGCGGATGTCGTGGTGCAGATCGTCGTAATTTCTCTGCTCTTCTACTTCTGCAGCTCCTGTGTTGAGATTTGATGTCTGCGCGTGGTTTAGTCGAGGCGCGTGATGCAGCAGTTCCCTCGGGAGCGAAATCTCCACTGTCGGGGCCGTGGTCTCCTTCGCAGCCGCCTCGCCCCTGACCGCCTCCTCCCCCAGAAAGGGATGGTGTGCGAGCCATTCCCGGTTTTGCGGGATGAAAAGGTCCTCGAGGCTGCGTGAGTGGTGCAAACTACCAATGGTGACGGACTCGAGCACTCTCTTCTTCTCCTTTTCGAAGTCGTCTCTACGGTCCCCGAACGAGATCTTCGAGACATCGGGGGAAGGGAGCAGGTCCTTGGTTCCATAGCGAATGAAACCGAGCACGTGGTGCAGACGTCGCGCGTCCTCCTCCGCCAAGATCTGCTGCTCAGCAGTGCAAGAGGCGGCTGAAGATGACCGCCGCGCTCCTGATGATGATGCTGCGCTGCCCGATGTTGAGTCTTCGGGATACTCGTGTAGAATCTCGTACAACTCCATGCCGCACTCCTCGACGTCAATCGTTTGCTCGTACAGCATGAGAAAGCCCTTGTCCTGGCGCGAGTGGGTAAAAAGCGAGACCGTGGCGGGGGGACTCGTCGACGTGGTGATGTGTTCCTCGCTTTTTCTGCCGGCGTGGCCAGAAGCATTACCTGGTGCGGGTCGCTCTTGTGGATCTTCATCATGTTGAGAGGATCGTACCCGAACGGCGGTCCCCGCACTTCCTTGTTGAACAAAACCCACCTCGCGCCAGGTTGTATCATTCCACCGGCGAATAGTATCTTTCGCCCTCACTCCACCTCTGCTGGCTGCTTCCTCCGCTTTTTCTTCATCAGAACGAGCAGACCCAAGATCCGGCAACAATTTCTCGACGTCGAAAGTTGTCAGCGCCCGGACAACCAACTCCCTTGCGCCGGGTTTCGTGAGGACGCCTCCATTAGCTTCCGGCTTCAGTTCCAGCCACGCGAGAACCTGTCCGCCTTTTCTGTCAGCGTAGTACTCGGGAAGGAGGATTCGTTTTCGCTGCACAAACTCCGTATGATCGTCCTGAGGATCACGACCCGTGTCATCCTCCTCCATCGATTTTTTTGGGGCGTCGTCGCCCAGCCGCATGCTCGCGAACAGCTCTTCGACCAAATCCGCGTCCGCGCTCACCGAGAGAGGACGCGGTGGGCTCGGACGCGGATTTGGTGGTGCAGCAGTCGACGTTCCTCTTCTTGAACTTGATCCAGAGTCAGTACCACTACCAGCGGCCGCGCTCCACCCCCTTCTTTTCGCGATATGCGTCAGGGGCTGTGCGAGGGACCACGAAGCGGGCTGCGTGACGAAATCCAGGCCGGTTTCCACCACGCTCACATGGAGTTCCTGGATAGATGGCCGCAGAAATCGCGAGTGCCGCATGATCGTCTGCTCGGCCTTGTCATTAATGCGCGCGCGCGAGTTTTCGTCGACGTTGTACACTTGCAAGGGGAGCGCAGGGTAGTTCATCTCGAGGGTGTTTCTGGAGGAAGCCTGTGCCCTCTGCGCAGCGCGGAGCGTTTCTGCGCTGGTGTGCTTGACGCGGTGCGTCGGCGAGCCGCCGTGGGCTCGTGCATCAATTCGTCGCTGCTGCTGCTGCGCTTTTTGTAATCGTGGATCACTGGTGTCGAGACTTGCGACGGAATGGTCGCCTGTGGACCCCAGCATGCGGCTCTTGAGTTGGCGCCAGGCACTGCCGAAGTAGGAAGAAGCTTCCGGTTCCGACGGCACGGCTGCTGCAGGGGGCGAAGTAGTAGTAGTTTCTGCGAAAGCCTGATCAAGCGGCTGTTCTTGTCCTTGTGCTGCAACTGCAGTTCTGTCATCAAGGGGAGTCTGCCTTTGCAACTGGGTTTTGGCGGCACCCTCGGGAGAACTTCTTGGTGGCGGGGACGCCGAACCCGAAGCAGCCCCTCCATCTGAAGATTCCCCAGCCACGATCTGTTCGATCGTGACCACTTCCGGCAAGGCGGCGTTCGCGATCAGCGTAAAAACGTCCCGAAACGCCTTCACCGAGAAGCACTCCAGTCCGCGATCGCGCGTTGCCAAGACGCCTTGATAAAACCCGTACAGCATCCGGTAGTTGTCCGCCTCGAACAAACGGCGCCAGCGGTGCCGTGTGATTTGCCGGGAAGACGTGGTTGGCGTCGGAGGAGGTCGGTTTGGGGGTCTATCTGCTGCGCGGAAGAGATCGCTGCCGTCTTCCGCCAGTACGAGATCCAGCAACCGCTCCAAGAACAGGTTCAGGCTCGCGGTCGTGAACCAATTCCGTTGCCGCAGTTCGTCCCCGCCGCCTTCAAAAATCTCTCTGTAGTACTTTTTCCGCAGCACCTCGGCCACGTCGAGGTCTTTCAGCAGGTGATTGGAGATGGATACCATAGTGTTACCTCCTCCGTGGTCGTGAAACGAAGAAGAACTACATCTAGCTGGACTTTGATGAGCCTTGCCTTTGTCCTTAGGAAGTTCGTACGGTCGTCCATCCTCTGTCGTGGGCGAGGCATAGATAGCGAAGGGGTCGGTGATGCGACCACTCTGCGAGGAAAACCATCCCGTCGGCCTCGGCTTCGGGGATCGTTTTTTGGGTTTATTTCCAACATCCCTTGCTTGAGCTTGCTTTTTGTTCGGTTTCGACTTTGAGGCTTTTGCTTTTTCGGCGCGACCACTTGGGTTCGTCTTCGTAGAAACCTTCAGCGCGAGGAATTTGTCCCAGGCCTGTTGCACTTCCTCTGACGCCCCATCGAAAACAGCACTTTCCGCGCCCGCGTGCGCGAAGCCATCTCCAGCACCATCGCTGGATTTCATCTTCGAAGACGCCTGTTGCTCGTTCCACTTAACCAAAAATTCGCCCGCCAAGGGCGCCCAGGTTTCCGCCAGCATGTTCTGTGGCACGGGTTGCTGCTAAAAGGGGCAGAAACCTACAAGTGTGTAGCTGACCATGTGACCGTGTCACGCACACGCAGCAAAACTTGCGGCCCTTATTTGTCCACCTCCACCTCCTCAGCCCTGTGGCATAGGAGGCGACGTTCCTTTACCTAGGCAGATGCGTCGCTATGTGCGTCGCTGTAGGATCGATAGGTCGTCCATCTCTTTTGCTAGAGTAGTTCCTCACTTGTAGCAGCAACCCCCGTCATACGTTCCAGCTGGGCACGACGCGGAAGAACTTTTTCTCCTCCATGGGCATCAGTTTCGAGAGGCTCTGCGCGTAAGTCTGCGTTTGCTCCACCCAGATCCGCTCCATCTCCACGTCGATGTCCGGAAACGAGAAATCCATCCGGATCTGCGGCACGTGGTCGGCTTTCCTTTTCTGTCTTCGGGCTTCTTCCTCAAGGACGTCCTTGTCCCGGTTCAGGCAGGCGCCGCGGAGCAGTTTCACCAACTGCTTCACGGACGAGTCGGAGCCGAGCTGCAGCGCCCTCGCGAAGTACTTCTTGGGCAGCTCGGGGGGGCAGTGCGACCGCAGCCGGCCGAGGAAAATCTCAACCATTTCGTCGGCCAGAACCTCGCGGGCGTGGCGGTCTTGCGTGTGCAGGATCACCTGGGCCAACTCATAGTGCAATTCCTCGTACGACGGAATTGCGGATTGCGGAGGTGGGCTGGTGCTGGCGGCGCCTCCGGCAGCGCCGGCTTGAGCAGGAGGCGTGCCAGGAGCTGGAGATGATGAAGTAGATGATGAGCCTCCGCCGACTTGCGAAGATTCTTCTCGCAAGATTTTACTGATCGCTGCGCGCCAGACGGCCTTCGTTTTTGACTCGAGAGCCTGCTTACGTTCCTTGCGCGGCTGGGGCTGCTGGACTTGGACAGGAGGCTTTTGGTCTTCCGCTACCGGCGCTCGGAATTCAAAATCCACCATTGTGACAATGGAGTCGATTACGTGCAGGGGCAGCGAGCACGAGTTCTTCCGAAACTCTTGGAATGAGAATGACGACACGGGATCGGGAGGCTCCCACGGCCTGCGAGGAGCGCTGGATCCTGACCCAGCCCCGGTTCCAGGAGCAGAAGTAGATCCTGACCCGCTGCTGGACGTCCAGCCAGAAGGCGAAGCGGCCCTGTTCAGTCGTTTTTCGTGTTTCCTTTCTACGTGGCGCAGGAGCTCCATGATGCGGTCGAACGCCGTGACGTGAAACTCCTCCGGGCCGACGAGGCAGTTTCCCCGCGAGGCGAGAAGCCCCCCATGGTTGCTGTGATTTCCGGTGGCGCTGGCAACTACAACCGGGTTGCTGCAACTCCGGCAGCTTTGTAGAAATCGCTGTTCTTCTGTTTCTCCTCGAGCTCCTTCTTGCTGTTGCTTCTCTTGTTGATCATCGTTGTCCCCTGTTCCGCTCCAGGGCTGCACGCGCCCTGGAGCGCTTTTGGGCGGGCAATAGACGTTTCCGATGGCGGCGTCCGACACGGCCCGCTCCAATTTCTTGTGCACGTCCGTGACAGGAGCCGCGCCGTCCACCTGATCAAGAAAGTGCCAAATCGGCACGACCGCCTTGTGCGTTGTCCCACTGTCGGGATCTTCGATTTCCGCCATTGCGTAGGTTTGGGGGAACAGCGTCCAGCGGTATCTCTGCTCGTCCTCGGTCTGCATTTCTTTACGTGGACCTCCTCGCGAATCGGAGGAGTCGTTTATTTCCTGCTTCTCCCCACCTGCGGCGCTCTCGGGAAGGCGAATCGAGGAGATGCTGAGATCCGCCACCACTTTCCCATCGTGCATGCTCCGCGCGACGATCCGGTTGTATCCTGCGCCGGCCAGAGCGGTTTTCACGTGCTCCCACTCGCCGCGAGTGACCAAAATCAACATCTTCGGATCCCGCGTGACGCTCCGGCTAAAACGCTGATAGCTCGTTGGGACGATAGTTCTGTTTATTTCGCGATCCTCTGCTTCTAGTCGTTCGTTCGCGAAGTTTCTGAGTTGCTCTGCCGCTTCGTCCGGATTCGCTGCCCGCCCCCGTCCCCGAAACTGGTTGCTACTAGTACCACCTTCAGCCGGTGGCCGAGCAGGATTCTTTTTCGCCTCGCTCTGATTCGCGAGTGTGGAATTTGCCCTCGACATCAGCCCGTGCACGCCACTACCGCGGTAACCGCTCGCAAAAACTGCGATCAGTTCCCGCATGTCGGTCGGACCGTGCAGCACGCTATCATCCGACGGCTCACCGCCCCAAGCGCTATTGGCGTCGCCATCATGACCAGCACCATTATAATTGTTGTTCATCCATCCTTTATTATTCCATAGAAGCGCCCCCGCGAGCCCGTTCGGGAGATCCTGGCCCAGCACCGTGAAAAGCCCGCGATCCGCGACGGTCTGCACAGCGCGCGTCGCCTGATTGTACAAGCCATGCTCCCCGAAAAACGCGTGCATCGGTAGCGCGACGAAATCGTCGGCGCTCTCGAGAAAGCCGCGGACCCAGGCATGGTCCTTGAACACGTGTTCCTCGAAGAAGTGTCGAATGCTGAGCAGTTGCATGAACCGAGAAAACACCAGCATGAAGAGGTACATAACGAAGCTGAACCTGCGGAATTTCCCACGTAACTCGCGGGGGCTGTTCTTGCGATCGCGCCGCGAGCAGCAAAAACCGCGTCCGGAAGAGGTTCGGTCGGGAGAGGAACGCGCGCGGCGACGCATTTGCCTTCGAAAAACCTGCGCCGCGTCCCGCCCGGCTAGTTGGGAAGCGTCCTTCCACGCGGACAACGCGGCGCTGAAACTGTTGGCATTCCGCACAACGTGCGCCAGCTCCTCGCGGTCGTCCTTGAGGCGGTCAAGGAATCCTCGCATGAACAGGCAAATGAACTCACAGACTGAGGGGTCCGACACCGATGAATCCTGCTCCTCCGCGTCGCCATCCTCCTCTTTCGGAATATTAACTGGATTCTGGTGCTGTTCATCAGTTGTGGCAACAGGAGGTGGGTTCTTCTTCTTTGCGTTCCCGTTACCGTTTCGTTTAACTTTAAACCGCTGCCTGTTGTACCTTCCGATGTAATAGTGATAGTCTGCGGCCGTCCTCACTTCGTGCGCAAACACTTGCCGTGCGGTGGGGCTGCTTTGTTCGTCGTCCTCTCCAGCACCTCTCGTCCTCTCCAAGGTAATGTCCTCTGCAGATGATGAGGACGGCTTCTTCTGCCCTCCTGCGCCACCCCGGCTACTGTTCTCTTCTTTCTTACGCCTCTCCCGCTGCATGGCCTTTTTCGATTTGCGCCCCCCCGTCAGCATGCGGTCGCTGCGCTCGACGGCTTGCAAAAACTTGCTGTTCACCAGACTACCCGCTGGATCGTCGTCGTCCGCCTCGTTAGGATCGCCTGGTGCTCCTTCACCGCCTTCGTTGTTGTACTTCGGGTCCGTGGCTTCCCACGCCCTGAGGTAGGCGGTTTTTCTGTCCAGCCGCGGCTCGGAATCATCCGTAGCGTCCGCCCACAGCAACTCGGTTCCCACGAGCAGCGGCACCTGGACAAACCTGCGGTACAGCTTTCTGAACTCAATCCTTGCGGCCTCTGAGAACGGCGCGCCCCACTCCTCGGGAAAATCGTGAAGGATCTGGAGAAAGGAAGCAAAGGCGGCGCGCAAATTGCACAGGTGCTGTCGTCTTGAGCAACATTTTCTACACCTCCTTCTGAGTGGGTGCTTCGTTTTGTCGCCGTTAATCCATGATTCGAGAGCTGCATCCTCAGGGGAGCTTTCATCGAGGGCAGCGCCATCGGGGTCTGCTGTCCGGCCACGCGGCCCCCGCCCCCCGCCGCGCAAGGTTTTGGTGCCGCTCTTCGGCTGTTTCCGCCCGGGGGTGCGCGCAGCGTCGTCTTCCTTCGGGTTCTCTCTCTCCTGCCTGTCGAAGTAGACCTCCTCCTCCTGCGCTAGCGTTTCGCGATATCCCCTTCCGGCCGTGTTCGTTTCCCCGAACGTCGGCGATGAAACGACCCACGGCAGCGCTGGCTGCGGGCATGAATAGAGCTGCGGCTGTGCTAGTGCTGCTGGTGTCGCTGCTGTTAGTACCGCTGCTGCGCCGGACGACGACGCCGGAGATGTTCTTCCCGGATCGCCTGCAGAAGCTTTTGTTCGCCGCCGCTCACGACTGGGTTGCCGGCTTTTTTCCGTTGGGCCCGAGGGTTTCTCATCTGTTTGCTGGCCGCCGCTTTGTCCCTGTGATATCTTCGCTTTAGGGTGTGGCGTGCTCGTCCGGCTGATGGCACCGCCGCGCGTCCCTGTGCTGCTGCGCAGAATGAGAGGCGGCGCACCTCCAGCAGGGGCCCGTGCCGGTTTTGCTTTTCCGCCGAGGGATAACTTTTCCACTGAAGTCGACACACCTGCAACTGCGTCCTGGGCGTAGGCCTTGCGCCAGATCTCCGGCGTAGACGCCTGCTCAAGTAGATCGTCAGTCGCAACCTTGTATGTACACTGCACGCAGTTGGTATCTTTCGCGTAGGGTTCAGTAGAAAGTACTTGCTTGGAACTATTGCAGCTGGAGGCCGCGATCATTTGTTTGGCTTTGGCAGACTTCAGCGGCGCGCGGCGTTGGGGTCGTTGGCGGCGCTCCTCGTCGTCGTTGGACTCCTCCTCCGACTTCTGTAGAATGCTCTCCCGCGCGTCGTCCTCCAGCGTTTTGATCGGCTGCAGAAACGGGTCGCGCAACTCATCGGACACAGCGTCAGATCCTTGATTACAGAGGTTGAAAAAACTCGTCAGGTCGCGCTTCAGGTTTGGGCTTGGGTTTAGCAGTTCGCTATTGGATCTTCCCTTCATCTTCGGATCATGATCATGGCCATCGCCCGGCAATAATCGGGTCATAGGCGAGCCCTATGTGCCGCACTACTTCTTGGTCCTCGTGTTCGGCAATATACCGACACCAATCTTCCCAAGCCACTCGCTGGCTTCCTATGGCCGCAAGGTATACTGGGGTGGGAACCATCGACACAGGAGGCCGCAGCCTCCTCGGAAGCAGGCAATACGCATATTATCAGTCAGAGCTGAAGAGCCCTGCTGATCCTAGTCCCTGATTATAGCGAAGTGCTGGAGACCTGAGTTTTTTTCTTTCAACCCTTAACTTTATGTCCGCGTCCGAGACCACCAGCCCGCCCGACGTCTCGTTCGCGAGCGCAATCGCGTCGTAGTCGTAGAGCAGACTTCAGCGGCGTGCGGCGTTGGGGTCGTTGGCGGCGCTCCTCGTCGTCGTTGGAGGACGACGAACTGCTGCCTTCCGCAGCAGGTCGTCCTTGCCCGTCGGCAACTCCCGCGAAACCCCGGCCTGGAAGTCGCGCAGCCTCTGCACAAACAAAACGTTCGCAGCCCGGTTCAAGGGAAAGCGGAGGGAACCGGCTTGTTGGGGCCTCCGAAGAAGACCGCTCTGCGAGTTCAGAGTCAGACTCTGCGAGTCGTTGGCGGCGCTCCTCGTCGTCGATGGAGGACGACGAACTGCTTTCGGACGATGGCGACGACGAGAAAGTGGAGTCTGAGTTTGGGTCACCGTCCTCCACACAACCACCCCGGCGTTCGTCGGCCTGACGTTCAACATCATCCACGTCCGCCCAATTATCTGGCAGCCGGTACCGTGAGTGAACTCCCGACGGCGATATTGCTTCGACAATCTCACTCACCCGGACTTGTTTTCGTCCAGGAAGATCTGCTTCTGCGTCTTGGTCTCGCAGGAGCGGCAGTACTTGTGGCTGTGTCGGGACTGAACCGGAAGCCTCTGACGGATGGAAAGCCGATGCAATCTGCACACCATCAACCGCGGTGGCACAGGAGGTACAGAGCGCGAAAAGAAATGCCAGAAGATGATACTCACGGCACGACCCACCCTTGTGTCTGGTGACAGAAGAGGCACGGGGACGGTCACGCCACACACTCGCCATGTTCGCTCGGCTCTATGTTCTCACGTCAGAAAAAATGAATTATTCATTTACACAAAGCACGACTTCTGAATTGAAAAGTGGAATAGCACAGGACGAGATCTGCGTACTAGGACTAGATATTGCAGGTACAGCTACCGCTACGCGCGAAGGACCAAGGCTGAAGCAAGTCGGAAAACACAGGAATCCCAGATTGCAAATCAGTCATGATGGAAAAGAGTGCCAGCGGGAAGTCGTCCTACTCTAGTAGTCACTTACCACGATTCAGAAACACGCAGGTTCTCAATTTTTCCTTTAGCCGAAATACAACTGCAACTTGTACCAATGTACAGTACGTACTACTAGTTGATCAAAGTAGACCTAGACGAGCAGGTAGCGCGAGACCCAAAAGTACGGGGATCGTCTTAGCCACACAACGCCACCTCTCGTTGGTATCGGAATCGCTGGTCGATCGCAATTCACGCAGGTGGGCCTGGGAACTCCAAATATCACACGACAGGAAGGATCTGGATCCTCGGCTCTAGCACAAACACGGCATCGTCATCGGCACAATGGCACTTTCACTTTTACGAAGAAGAAGATCAAGGTCGTCGAGTTAAAAAAAATAGGAACCGCAATGATCAAGTTTCCTTTTCGCACGAAAAAAAAGGTGACAGCACTTCCTTCGTATTCGTATGCTAGTTCATGTTCATATTCATGTTCATTTGCCGGTTTGGGTCTTGCGCGATCCGTTCTCGTTGTGACAATAACGCGGCATGAATTTTGATGTGACTACATCTTCATATGTGGGCGAGACCCGACATGAGTATAGTAATAGTTTCTTCGGATTATTTGATTCCGCTACCCCAAGAAGGGCTGTCCCGTTTAAAGTTTCAGAACGATCCTTCTGATGTCGAGCTATTCTTTTGCCATGCTACTAGCTGCAGCATCGTAATAGCGATTCTTTTGCGCTTGTACTGACGCCTCCGCACCAGATGAAGCGACGCTCTTGTACTTTGCCACTACGTCTTCCGCGCACCAGTTTTCCGACGTGTGTCCCGATTGGAGCAGGCCCTCCTTGTCCTCGGGCGAGTGCGATTGGCTGCCCCAAGGTACTGGCTTTTTGCGGTCGTTCGAATCCGGGTGGAAGCACTCCACGAAGGCAGAGGCGGGGCCACAAAACCCGGGGTCCATCTGCTTTTCCACCTTGCAGTAGCCGGGAGGACAGAAGAGCTCGTCTTCGTACCCAGGGGGAAGGACGGCACGTGCCACGTCGACTAACGACAAGGACGCGGCGACAAACGCAAAAGCTGCGCGTCGACCACCGCTGGAGCAGATCATGGCGCCAGCCGTTGTTTGAGCGATGTATTTGTAAAGAAGTATGTCTGTCACTGTCGATATCGATTATACTACAACGTGGAATTTGCGGGTGGAACTGCGGTGCCTCCGATTTCAGCTTCTACTACGCTAGTTGCACTCCAACTCGTCCTGTTCGGGTCGGTAGTAGAGCTTCAGTCATAAACGTACTGGTGTTCTTAGAGCTCGGTATTTGCGCCAGTATTTTATCTCCTTCGAGCACTTACTTTTCTTCCCGATAGGTGCGGTGAAGCAGGACTCGTCGCGTTGAAGCACCACTCTCTTCTCACAGTGGTACTCGAGGACCGAAACTGAACCTGAATCAATCTGCGCACGCGCAGTGTTTCTGTTACCCGAGTCTTTTTCTCCGGAAATATCAATGAGTTGAGATGTTGGGATCATAGACATAGTACTGCAACTACTTCCACTCGACGGTGGAAACCGTTCTACTTGCAGTACGTATTTAGATCTCCGCTTACAGCTGGCGCCAGCGAGGCTGGAACGTACGGCGCCTACTATCGAATATACACGAAGGGCACGCCCAGTAGGCGCCCTGAAACAGGATAGGACAAATCGAAGGATAGAGTGACAGAGGTCAACACAAGTAGAGCATGGGTCGTAGATTAAGAGCAAGAGCTAAGTAAATCAAGTCCCACGACAGCTCGCACGTCGAGCTAATGCGGTTGGCGCGCGGGCGCCCCATCTGCGAACGCGCTGTCCACCGCAGCACGATCTTAAACTTCGCGAACAGGCAGTCTCGATCTTGCCGTCGTGTCCCGGCGAAAAACGGCCAGAGTCACGACGAAGGAGCGCCCCATGGCTGTTTTCCAGGGCGGGGCGACGAATCGTGCGACGGCTCGGTCCGCCTGCAAACATCGCGAAATTGATCGGCCAAGCTGCTCCCGGTTTGTCGTAGCAGCCCGAAGTAGACAGAGCTTTTGGGCGCCATTCGGCACCAACGGTCAAACGCTCGTGCCCAAAAGTACAACCCGGTCATATTCGGGCGGATGACCACCCGACATCGCGGTCCGAGTCGACGCGGCGGTCCGCGAGTAACATTCTGCTTCACAAGAGATGAGAGGAGAACCGACGGTGACTGCAGCACTACCATAAGATTGAACCTCCGCACAAGCGGCTTCACATCGCGCCGCGCGCCGCTCTCCACGGAGTTCTCTCACCGGGAAGTTCTCTCGCGGGCAGCAGGTATCTAGGAGAGCCACTCATACTTCAGGCAGCAGAGAGCACATTTCTCTCGATACGGAATGAAAAAGAACATGGCAGTAGTGTTAGAGATATCAGACGGCCCGAGCGGAGAGCTCCCTGGCCGCGGCCGCAAAGCGGCTTGAGCTCGACACGCAATGCCAGCAAGCGCGCCCGCACTCAGTTTTTTAATAAATAAACGCAAGTGCAATTACAATTAATTAGCGCGGAAGCGCGAGACCCGGCGAACCGGGCGTGGAGGATTCTACCTCCGCACTGATTACTCAGTGCTTCTTGAAGCTGGTAC
>RXOD01004872.1:0-17567 GCA_005223375.1 Amoebophrya sp. AT5.2
CGCCGGCGTTCTCGAAGTTTCCCGAAAGGAAGCGCCTGGGCGATGGGTTTGCTGCGCCTTGAATTCTGTCCACTTGTCCGAAAAGAAGCCGTCTGCGTCGCTGTCTTGTGCCCCTGAATTCTGTCCATTTGTCCGAAGAGAAGCCGTCTGCGTTGTTGTGATTCCCCCTCGATTTCAGTCAATTTGTCCGAAAAGAAGCCGTCTGCGTCGTTGTGATTCCCCCTCGATTTCTGTCAATTTGTCCGAAAAGAAGCCGTCTGCGTCGTTGTGATTCCCCCTCGAATTTGGGCAATTTGTCCAAAAAGAAGCCGCCACTGCGTTCGGCAAAATTTCCGGAATCCCCATGAGGTTACAGCTTTTCGCTATCGAGTCCGTCCAAAAAAGAGCCAAAACCGTCCAAAAAAAAGCCGCATCCGATTAAAAAGCTGAGTATGAAGCTGCCGAAGCCTTCTCCTACGTACAGAGACATAAAAAGACTGCGAGGGACTTGAAAAAAAAACGCAACCGCTGGTGCTATGTATAGTGGTGCGATGAGTCATCGTCGTGTCATATGGCTTTCATCTTATTCTACTTTTTGTAAAGGAGCTGCGGAGCGGCCTTGTGCACGATCCTCGTATCTGCCAACGAAACACCGTGGTGGAACGTACGCACGCGCAGCGAGAGCTCCGCAAGCGAATATCATGCTGACGAACTACGACGAGCAGGAGGACAAATTTTCCCTCCCAGTACCACCCCTCCGCCTCCCCCTCAGAACATCAATACGAATACGAATCAATAGGAATACTTAGTTAGATACTTCCACCCCCCAACATCAAGGCACAATCATAGATGCTGCAATACACATCTTTAACAACTTCATCCGAAGGATCCTTCGACGCCGACGCGTAGGTACGCGTTGATTTTCAACAATCGCAGCCCCCACACCCCAGGGATTTTGTAGTTTTCATTCAATTCTCCTGGTTGAAAAAAGCAGCGGAAAAAAGGATTAATATATACAGCGATCTCACGTCGTCGGAATCGACCGCATTGACTCTCGGGCATCTTCAAGGTGAACGCAATCACATCCCAACCGACTTGGACTTACTTCATCATTTGGGAATCCGCGGCGGACTGCGCGATTTTCGCGACCTGGGAGAGGCGGCCGAACTTTTTGTTGTCGATCTGGGCCAGTTTGGCGAGGAGCGGCCGAATTTTGAGCAGCCGCTCTTCCTCCTCGAGCGCGTCTTTCGGGAGCCCGCTGGTACCGGTTCCCGTCCCGGCCTGCAGCAGACTCACCTTCGTCGATCCGCGATTCTTCGTCGCACCCCCAACCATCACGGCCTTCAGCTGCAGATGTAGTTGTCAGTTGCTATATATCGATTGCGAAAAAAAAAATGAAAATCATCGGTTATTACGATAGCGCTAGAAGGAGAAACTTTCTAATTTTATTATGTAGACCACGTTCTTTCCCTTGCATATTTGATTTCCGTTTCACCTCCGCCTGCACCTCCTCCACGCAATAGAAGAAATAGAAATTTTGACTCATTGTCATTTAATAGTTGACATCAGTGTTATACGAGTGCTCCGATCATGTCCGCCGTTTTTGGATCCACTTTCGACAGGCGTCCCATCAAGTGGTTCAGGTGCTCCTCGGATTCCACGTTCGGCAATTGGAGCAAGATTGCCTCGCTCTCCACCTCATTCATCAAGTGCTTCAGACTTTCCGCCCCCTTCGGTGTGACGTGTTTCAGCAGCGCGTTCACGTGCTTCACAGTCTGTGTATCCATCTTAGTTTTACCCCCAGAAAGCGCTGCGTCGTCTTCCAAGTGAAGAGAAACCGCATTCGTCGCGCTCTTGCTTTGCTCGAACCTGCTCAGGGCGGCATCCAGCGACTCGAACACGTGGGGATCGATCCGGTGCAGCTTCTCGAGGAATTGTTTGCTCACAGGGGGGTCGGTGGGAGCAGATACCGCGAGAGCAGCACGTGCACGCACTGTAGCGGTAGCCCCCACCCCGAAAAGAAGAACCGACCGGAAAGCAACCATTTTGTACTAGTACGTACTAGTTCGCTTTCGGATTCGGACTTTTACAGGAGTACTAGTTCGCTTTCGGACCTCTCGAGTCCGTTTCCGACGCGTCTCGAGGCCGCGTCACAAGTGGGTGTCGCTGAGGTCGAGCATATCGCTATCGATCAATAAGTTACTTTTATTCACGCCTTTATTTTTTTTAAACATGAAAGAAAGCGTACATCAACGAAGCCGAAAGTTAGTGGATCATCTTCATCACCGCTCCGCTCTCGCTCATGGACCGCAGAGCCTTCACTAAGTACAGCCTACGAGTCTTCTGGCACCGCGATATGTTTGGCTTGCGGCTCTTGAAATGAGCCGTATGGTCAGTCTTCCTGATCCTGCTGTTCAGGCGAAAAAGATTTTTTCGGCTGAAACAGGTGGCCTTCCAGTTGTATCTATACATCTGCATGAGAATCAATGTCGTTGGTTCCTCTTCATGATTAAATTCGCTCGTTTAGCTTTAGTTCTGCTCAGCGCGCGTGCGACGGAAGTACCAGGATGCTCAGTCATCCGCATCCTTGCTGAGAAAGCCGTGTTCCGTTGTGGGCCAACATGGTGCGGAGGTGGCTGCTCAACTTTTCGGTATTTCAGTTTCATCATCCCTGGAACCTTAGTCCGAACTGGAAGTTTTCCCGGACGTCCGTTGACTGGAACCGCAGCGGTAGGCAGCCGCTTACCTGGAACTCGCACCCTGGGAAGAACGGGAACCCGAACCCGAAGCCAGCGCTCGTCCGCCAGCTCTCCGGCTTCGTCAGCGTTTCCTCTACTCCCTGCCCCAGCGAGGCCGCCTGCGCGAACACGAAGAGCCGACCGACCTGGCCCTCGCGGAGGGGCACGTCCCGGGCGAGGGAAACCGCGACATTCCCGTACGTGTCGCCACCGAGGTAGTCGTAGCTCGTGCTCGCGCCGCCACTGCCGTCCTCGCTGCGCCGCGCGTCGCAAGGCCCGAATCGCCGAAAGCCGAAGCCTGTGGTGAACATGATGCGATTGAAACTACATGACAAGCCATAGTATTGGTTGCCGCCGACACGGCCCCGTACGAGAATACGGGGGCGATGGGGAATCGTCGGAGACTTGACCGAAGTCCGGACCAACCGAGGAACCCACCCACACGACAACCGACGGACAGTAGCACAGGGCGGTGGAGTTGCTGACGAAGCTAGGGCCAGACACTCTTTGCACCATTGAAAGAGCTGCCAGAGCTGGCACACCAAGCACCGACCACCCCAACCACAGCAAGGGACGACGGTCGCCCGTTTTCCAATCCTGAGCCGTCAAAGCAATCCACACATTCCTATCCTGCGAGTCGGAGACTCTTTTCTTTATCTTTTTCAACCAAGTGAAAGTGGCGGGGCAAGGCGCGTCGTAGCTTGCCGAGTCCGGTAGACGGGAGGCGCCGAATGAAAGGTACCGGCAGTCATGAAGAGAGACTACCCGAGCCCAAGGCCCTTGATGCCAACGAACCAGTATGTGACCGGCCCGATCCAGAGAGAAGCCCACTCTTCGTCTTTCCCTTATCACGAATGGCCCGTTAAATGAGAAGATTCTCACTTCACTAGTAATAGCATGTGAATGACTATGACTTCTAGTAAAATCACAATGGATGGATGGATGACACTCAATCACAATCAATGACATCACAGACATAGATTGCACAAGTTTCAGTTTCACTTTACTTTTGAGAGTCAGCGGTCGTTTTGCAATTGCAATAAATTGTGCAGAGAGTCGTGGGTAGAAAGGATTGACTTCGCGCCAGATGAGCTCGTCAAGAGCGGCAGACTGGACAAGACCTAGACCTCCTTCAAAACGGGTCAGAAAATCAATCTGAAACAAATCAATCAATGGGCAAAAAACTGCAGAAGTACGCTTACCTTTCGCTATCGTGTTTACGAATCCGTTCGCGCCGCCGAGGAAGAATTTGTCTTGGATGCACAGCGGCTTGTTGTCCAGCGAGACTGCTCGTCCACATGCAGCCATTGCGGAGAAGTGCCACAGTCCGCTGTCGAACGGATTGACAAACGACCACGTCTTGCTCAAGCACGCGTCCCCCTTTGCGAGGCTTACGTCCCCCATCCCGCCGGCTACTTCGGCTGAATATTTCCCGAAGAAGCCGTAGGGGTTCCGGTGGGAAAACGTGTACCGGGCGCCAGTTTTCACAGACCGCAGCCGAGACATCTGCATTGCGGACGAGGCCTGCAAGGTTTTCGTGTTATTTTGAGAGTTGTACTAGAAAAATCTTCCCTGGAGCGGGACTTCGACGACAGTCATGGGACCATTGAAATTGCGAAGAAGCTGCTGCGCGAAACCAAAAGAATCAGAATGTTGATCGCACCTGTCCCATCGCCAGCACGACGTCTCGCAAGTTGAACATTTCAAGCGTGACCGCGTGCGGTCCGAGTCCGAAGTTCACGTTGACGGACTTTGACATTTCGTCGTAGCTTGAGTATGGCTTCAGGTCGTTTACGGAGGAATTCAAATCCAGCGATGCCTGCAGGTTGCGGATGCCCATAAACCGCTTGCTGAACAAGGACGCCTGCGTCTCGTAACCTTCCAGGATTTTCCTGTCGTGTCCAGATCTGGATATACGAGCGACATTGACAATCTAAATCTATCACATGATCTTCATAATGAACCAGCGATACCACGTCGGAGACTTCGCTGTGCACTTGACGGAGTTGCAGGTTCCGTTTATGCAGGGCACATCGAAGTTGAACTCTGCGGTGGTTTGCCCCTTGCCATTCACATTCGCCCCAAATGTATAGTGCGGCTTTATCGGCCGCACGTGGAATATCACGTCCACGTCGTTATCACCTGAGTGTGGTTGTGCTTGTGGTTTTGTTTTTTCTGCGACCGAAAGAGAATGCGGCGGGGGCCAATGCACCTGTAATGGCGCTTCTATGCTCAAACTCGACACTGACTGAGGAACCTAAAGACCAGAGAGGAAACCGATGGGAAAATGCATTATCTATTTATACCTTCGCCTTTGTCTATGACTGTGGTTGCTTCTTTGAATATTCCGAGCGAATTCAAGTAGCCTTGCACTTTCTCCACTTTCTCGTGTATCTCTGCCATGTTTGCAGATGCGCTCAGCTTTACCTGTCGTGGTTCAGTACGAGTAGCTTTGATGTCGTGGCAGTACCAGTACCTATAACCCTTACCTGTCGTGGTTTAGGAAGAGAAGCGAGACGAAGCAGGCCGAAAAATTGCTGCAGGAAGCATGTAGTTGGCAGGGGGAGCTGTTGATGTTGCGGAAGCAGAGACCGGGAGTCGACGTGAACAGTCGCTTCTCTCCCAGACCCGACGTGTTTCATGCAGCATTTCTTCGGCCTGCTTCGTTTCTGCTTCGTCTCTGCAGATGCGTTCAGCTTCTCTCCCTGCTGATTCCGCTCAGATTTACCGATCACCGACGGCGTTTGTGCTTGATCTTGAAGATGAAACGCAGGATGAAGCTGCTAGTACTTAACATTTCACCACCTCTGCGACATCATTTCCGGTTGAAAGATCTCGAGAAAGACGGACGTCGAGCACAAACAGTAAAGAGTACGTGGCTGCATTCGTCGTAGACGATTTGCGGGTCGACTTTGTACTTTTTGTTTGCCACCCCGTCATCAACCAGAATCCGGATGGTGTCTGGCCTCGTCCGGAAGAAGTCGGTAGGCAGCTCGGCGGTATCGGTGTGATCCCGCATGTCACGGGCGGACTTACCGTGCTTGTAAAAGGTGGAAGACATGCTTGGTGTCGCCGATCCCTCCGGCGTACTCGTAGAGAATTCCTCGGCCATGGCGGGCGGGCGTGGACTCACTTCTACTTGATAAACATGAAGATCGATTTGGATTTCGATACAACCACGACTAGAATCTACCAGGTGAGAGAGGCGCTGACGAGTACGCAACCAATTATAGAAACAAGCAGTGCGGTGTTAGTGTAAGTGTTTGTGTTGAGAACTGCGTTTAGCAACATAGGGAGTGCTGGCCGTGGCGCTGGGGAAAGAATTTACTCCGACCGACGAGTGAATAGATACGGAAGATAGAGATACGCCATAAAAAGGCGACCGCGACATAGATAGAACTTACGGATTGACTGAGTAGACGGAGGGGGAGGAGGTGGGCCTGGAACAACAATCGTCGATGAGAAACGGTTCACAGGGAATACATTGCCAGGCGTATTGTGAGTATGAAGACGCGGCGTTGCACGAACAAATTCAATGAGTTCCTTCCTTGGTGAACAGTCACATTAGATCGATTGCAACAGGACGGACAGAATGTTGACTCAGATCGATTTGAACATCGTTGTCTCGCCTCCCGCCGGCCAGCTAAAACAACACTTGCGCGTACGAAGGCGCTGAGTGAGAAACGTGGGCTGAAGTCGTAAATTGCTCGACACGGTCGCGTTGCAGCACCGACGCCAGTGCGAGTGCCAGCCCGCCTACGTATTTCTTGATGCGAGAGCGTTAAATAGCGCCATAATCAAACAGAAACAGTCGCGTGGGAGCCCGTCGCCATCAACACATGGAACGGCCCTTGTTCTAACAAAAGACTGCGAGCGGCCCCCGAAGGAACCCACGTCTAGTTCTAGCAGTAGCACATGCACATGCACAAAAACTAAAACTAGCAGCTGCACCCAGAGCCAGTAGACCCAGCACTTCAATAAAGTCATGCGGATGCGATGCGGTATCGGTATTGATTCCAATAGATGACGTTCAAGTTCATGTTAACGATAGAGCTGCTGCGGATGCGGAACAACTAGTACTAGCAGCTCTACTTCTTCGTGGATGAGTCCTATTCAGGCTGAAGTAGTCGGCTTTATTGTGCTACACAGTGTAGGTGGCACTACACGAAAGGACCGCATCAGAAAAGAAATAGAAAATCGATTACGTGAAACAAGTAGAAGTAAACTACAAGGCGTCTGCTCCACCAAGCTTCAGGCTGTCTGACTTCGATATCGACCCTGTTGCTTGCCGCGGGCCTGCTGTTGATTCTTGCGCTTTTAACTTTTATTCATTGATTGCGTCAGAAATGAAAAAACCAGATGAATATCGCCGCCTGTTCCTGTTCTTGTCTAACCTCCTATGTGTGCCAGTACCTATGTCATACACGATCGCGAGTCGCTTGCTCAGCTCTTCTGTTTCTTCTTCGCGCTGCCGCCGCAGCAGCAACACAGTCCCCCATCCCCGCCTCCATCCGCCGCGGCCACGTTTTCCTCGCCCTCGGCTGTTGACGCGAGGTTTGGGGTCGCTCCTCTTCCCCCATAGCCATATGGTGCCGCATTCCCAGCGACCAAGGGCGATCGAGAGGCTCCATTCAGCGCCTCAGACTGAAACGCAGTTCCGGTTGACCTGGCCGTAAAAAAACGCTCCGTCGTCGACATGGGAGTGTTTGCGACGTCGATCTGGATCTGGTCCATAGACGCCAACTCGTCCACCTGGAGCAGATCCGCGGGCGCCGTGGCCCGCAGACTACCGGGGTCGCTGTTCAGCGTCCTCAAGGCCGGGGACGCGGTCGGAGCACTGGCACGTGAAATGTCAGCCGATCAATCTTCATTTTCAACTTTTTTCTGAAGATCCACTACGCTGCACTACCGCTAGAGCTAGACCATTCATGTGCTGACAGCGAAATGCGAAAATTTGATGTTGCGACTATCCTACGAGAACATAATCACACATTCTTGAAGACGCTTCGAGTTCGACAGCTGCTGACCACAGGGAAGCCGCGGTCGAATCAGCTGCAAAAGCGCGAGGACAGCCTCATGAACATGATCTAGACAGTACCTGGTGCTCGCGGTCGCCGCCGTGGCTCCTGTATCCTGCTTCTGAACACCTTCGTCCGATACCGATAATGCAGCCGCCACGTCTCCGCCACCAGTCCTACTTGCCCTTCCTGCCATCATGACGGTCGGTCTAAAAAAACTCACTTCCTTCGCTCCACGACCCGAACCCCCTTCGCTCTCGTCGCCGACCACGCCTAGTGCGCACGACTCGTCGAGCTCGTCGATGTGTATCACCTGCCCTTGTCCCTGGCTCGTGCTCGCGGCTTCCAGACCGCCGTCGGAGGTCTGGCTGTTTTGGCGCGACAGCACTGAACTTCCCGCGCTCGCGCTTTTCTTCAGCGACCTCTCTTTCGATGTCGTCCGCTCCTGGCTGCTAGGCCGCATTTTTAGCGTGCGCCCAACCGCCGACCCCGCGGATTTCATGGATTTCAGAAGCCCCTTCGACAGGCTCCGTTTCGGCGTTTCCCGCGATGCCGCTCTCCCCCGCAAGGCCGGCTCCTGCACCGGCTTCTTCGCGGGTACGCCGTTCGGGAAGATCTTCCGCTCCATCTCGAGCCAAAGCTCCTCCCCGACCCAGGGCCCGACGTCCCGCTCCATCGTGTCCCCGCACAGCGTGCACTTGCCGCCGGGAATCCAGGAAGGAATCCACTCGGGTTCGATCAGCTTCTCCAGAGTAGAGAACGTGCTGGCCCTGGACACGAGCTTGATCTTCTTCGCGGTGTCGGGGTTGATGAACGACCGGACGGCGGGCCAGATCATCGTCGCGATGCGCGATGAGTTCACGATCACGATCGCTGTTGTAGTCGTCGGCACAGGAAGATAAGAGTTTCGCCTACGCTGGTTCTCGTGGTTGTGCCTCATCATTTCCGTAGCTAGGCCTAACAAGTGTACCATATTTATCCGTTCCTTGCTTCGTAGCAAACCAACGTACTAAAAGGAAAAGCTAAGTAAGTTGTAGCAGTCACGGCGGTGTCAGCGCCCTCGTGAATCGATGTAATCAGGCAGGTTGCGCAAGCACGACAGGACTCCAAGGTTACAACGACCACCCAACATCAACAGCGAAATACTTTTCGCGCTTTCAGGGTAGTTGTCGCTCATCATGCCCGATATTTGCGCGATGACGGACCTCGTTGTTTTGCCCAGGAAGCCCATACCTATTCCGCTCACGTCCAACACAGAGACGCCTTTTGATATCTGCTCCGCCCCCTCAATCATGCGGTCCTCAGCGTATTGCCGAGCCGCAGGCATCCGCACCCACTGCGTTGTCTCGGCCTCCGCCATGAAGTACTTCAAAAACGCCTCTTCCGTTTCCATCAAAGCGAGCAGCTTCGTCACATTCACCTGCCCCACGCGTTCGTAGTACACGGGATACCCCTGGCGGTCGACGCCAAAGTAGCCATGAGGGTAGCACTTCTTCAGCTTCTTGATGGTTTCGGGATCGAAAAGCTTGCCCGCCCGATGCTGGGCGACAACCTGTAGTTGTCGTTGTGCTTGTGGCGGCATCGACGATACGCAGCCCCCGGACGATCATCGAGCAGCGGAACAGCACCGCTTGAGCTTGACGAGATTGAATCATATTTCAGAGGGTTACTGTCGATGGCACAGGAGCAGATTTCGTCTTCAAATTCGATCTTCTTTGCGTCAAGACAGGAGCTTGGAGATGAAAGAATACCTGGTCGCACTGCACTTTCACTCTCCACTGAAAGTGCGCAGTTATCATGGCCACAGCTTTGTCCAGGTTCCCTTGTCTTGCAGCGACAAATTTCCACAGATACCCGTCGTCGGCAAACCTTTCGTCGGCCATCGCTTTTTTCACGGCAGGGTCAGTTGAAGTGTGGAGCCTTGCACGAAACGCGTTTAGCTGCGTCTGCTGGTCACCGGAAAGAGTTGACGTTTTCTCCTTCGAGGAGGATGACGACGACGGCCCGGTGCCCGTGCGAACGCCGCCGGCCGCGGTCACATCGAGAAAAGACGAGGCTGCGGGTGCGACCGGAGAGGCTTTTTCAAGACCCGCCGCCGGCGGAGGCGTGGGCGTGGGGGGCTCCGCCATGTCGTAGGAAAACGGTTCTGCGAGTCCTCAGTGGAGGTAGTAAGTACTTTCTTACGCCACGCTCGAACGATCGAAGCTCGTGCTTTTTGGTTTGGTCAACTGAGTTTTGCTGGATTCACGGCACACGACGACTCGCTCACTCTCTCTTCTGTTGGGCAGATAAAAGCGTTCCTCTCATGTTCTCCGTCGCTGGAAACAAGCTGGGCATCCTGTTCCAGAGTCCTTTTTCTATTTCTTTATCCTTCGCACTCTCAGGTGTCGCAGTCCCGCTGCTTCCAGCGTCTGCATCGTACTCGAAAACTTCAGCAAGGTATCTATCTTCTTCAGTCTCGCCATGTATCAGCTTCAGGCTCAGTTTTAAGCTGCAAGGAGTCTGCGGCTGGTCTTGTTCGTGTTCCTTTCTAAATCGAAATCACGGCAGCTCTTCGCAAACTTGTCAGCAATTCCAGAAGAATCGGCCCGAGATGATCCATCTCCAAGCTGCCCAAGCCCGACGATAGAATGCCCCAACCAGCAGCACGACCTCCGCCATCGTTCACCGCACTCCAACCACCTACCGCCCCCAGCCCGGAGGCTTGTTTCTACTTATTTCCTGCGCTCCGATTTTGCCGCGATTCGCTCGTAGAGCCCCTGCAGCTTCTCCGATTTTTTCTCCAGCGGGATCTTCTCCAGCTTCGTCTTCCTGCTCGACGGATTTTTCTTGACCGCTTTTGTTTTCGTCTTGTTTGCGGCGCGCATCTCCTGGAAGTACTGGCCAGAGTCCTCGGGCAACCCGGACAAGAACAGGCCATCGGCTTCCTCAATGTTGCTCACTATCAGCCTCCCCTCAAATTCGTCGTGCAGCTCTGACATCGGATCCTCCACCATCGCTCGCAAAATGCAGCGGGTCAAGACGCCGGCTGGAGAAAGTTTGATGGGAGTTCTTGCACTTGGAATTGACTTGGAGATGTTGCATACGCATTATAGCTGAATATCATATTAATTTTGTTGGTTTGAAAGTACAGCTACAGCGACACGATTAGGCACTTCCACTAGTAGCGCTGTAGCTGTAGTTCCTGTTGCTGTTGAGCAGCAGTTATTTACAGAGTCCCTAGCTCTTGGCTACGATTCCGGAACAAGGTTGGGGCGATACTCTTCCGCACTGCTGGGCCTTTTTGGCTTGGTCGCTTCGGCTTCCCGCGCACTGGTCCTATTCTGAACGTATCTGGTCCCGTCGTCTCGATTTTGTACGCAGCGTGGTCAGGCAGGGCTTCTTCGGCGGAGGACGGCCTCTTGTCGCTCTCGTTTTCCTCCCCGCTGCCGGGTTTTTCCTGCCGTGCCTCTTCGTCTTCGTTGAGTGTCCCAGTCTCCAAGCCGAGGTCGAGATCAGGCAGCCCCATCGAAACTGGGAGCAAGTTGTAGAGCGACAATTGAAATTGAAAAATTGAAACGCGGCCGAACGTGCTGCACTTCTCGTGCGCAACAGATGGCCGCGCTAACACGATTGCCATGCATTGACATTGTGGTGGTACCCGTGGACGGGTCAGAGACTATGCAAATGCGATGACGATGAGTCTCCCGACTCATTTTTGTTTTAAGAGCTTGCGCAGATCGATGGGGTTGAGAAAGAATGCGAAGCACGAAGGAATCGCAAGCGAGACAACACAACTACAAGGAAAATAAGGAGAGGAAGCCGATGCACCTGCCCCCTTTTTCGTCTCTCCATCTGTTGCGGCTTTATCCTCGGCCGCCTCGTCAGGCGTGCTACTCGCCGCCGCAGCCGTTCCGTCAAACAGGTCCCGCATCTCCTTGTTCTCCACGTCCCACATGAAAACGTCCTCCAGCGATGTAAATTTCTTCGATAGTCCGGACGGGAGGGTCTTCACGACGAACGAGGCGATGCGTTTTTGGCTGATGACACAGACCAGCGGGATTTCGTCCTCTTCCTGCGTCTGGACGTAGGCAGGCATCTTCATCACCGCAGAGGAGCTTGCCGGCTCGTGCTCGTCGCCACCCGCCATGACGACGTCTGAGTCCGTCTTTGCCTTTCGGGATTCCGGCATCGTAACGCACGGTCGTTTCGATGGATACTTGGTAGAGGTACCTACGTCAAACGAACGGCCTGAAAAGTAGAGATAGAACAAGAAGCGGCAAGCAAGGAAGTGCTTCTGCTTGCTACGCTAGAAATAGATGAAACAACCAAGGAGCTGGTGATCCCAGCTGCTCGTCCTTATGATTGATGGATTTCGGTTTTAAGTTAATATACTATGCGTTGATGTTCTTAGAGCACCAAATCTGCGTACTTTTTAAGTACGTAAAAAAATTTTTTTTCAAAGTTTTGCATCGTTGCATCAGGCTCATATTCAAACATCATCACAGGTACCTGTTTTGAATTTGGTTGATGGTTTCGCTACTGGTAGCCTACTCAGGTCAGCCTTTTGATTTGGCTTGTTATTTGGTTGGTTATTTGGTTACGATTTGTTTGTTGTATTTTGTTATCTAAGTGTTAGGAGGAGGAGGAGAAGCTGCTGCGACGGTCACGGACTTGTGTCGGAACGGCGACGCTACAGCCTGGAGGTCTTCGATTCGACGGCGGCCATGTGTTTGCTGTTTCTGATCTACTTTCTGGGCTTGGAATTCGGACGAATCTTAGGTGGTATGGAAGGTCTTCGCGGGTGGCTATCGCTATGAAACCGGTCGGGTCCTGGAATGGCAAAGCGGACTGGCCGGCCAGATTGTGGCGGAGAAGATTTGCATGCAGTTCACTTACGGATGCGATGAAGCGTGCTACGATGTGGGGGTGCTGTTCTGGGCTACGAAAGGCGTACGGATCGAGCACCGATGGACCACTCACATTTTGATTTCGGGCGAGAACGGAGCAACAGAATCGGTCGAGAAACCGGATCGGTCTGAAGTATGAATTTCGTGGGGATTAATACAGTCGGCGCGAGCCCATCTAACGAGATTGCTCCGCAAGAGTCTGATTAGCCTTTCCCATTGCTTCCCTAGCGTCTCTCGGTCTCGGTGTAGCGCCTGAGTCTTGGACTCAAAAAACCAGGAAATGGAGGCAGTCAACGCATCACTGCACTAGACACGCCCCGTAGAAAAACCCGATAGAACAGCTAGCACTCTGGTACAAAAATAGATGGGATCCAGTCCCCGAGTCGTGGAGCGGCAGGGCTTGAATGCCCTGCGCGACCTCCTGGCAACTGATTTTCACTTCCAGCTAGGCCACGAATTGCGAGCTGATGCATTTGTCTGCTCGAAAGCTCAGTCCTCCTCGTCCTCCTCCGCGCCAGCTCCTGGCAACAACGGCCGCAAATGGCTTGCGTTGCAAATGAAAGTCACAACCTCGAGAACGCGAGCCTGGCATCGTAAATTGAAATTCATTCTGAAGACGCAACGGGGGGCCCTGCGCGGTGTGGTGCTGCTGGGCCTCAGTCTGCACACTGACGATAAGGTCTTTTGCCATCTCGTGCACCGGTGCAACAAATACGACTGCGCCGACATGACCCACCCGGACTGGAATTGCCGCCGCGACGAACTGGTCGGCCGCATTCGCACTCTTCTGGCGGACTCTTCCACCCCGACGCACGCGGATCCCGCTCGTGCATTCGTTTACTCCACGGCAACGCTGGTCGAAGTGGACGCCCGGAATGATTTCGCATCCCTGTTGGAGGGCACGCCGGTGAAGTACGAGGTGGAGCAGACCGAGTTTAGTACGGCAGATGCGGTGGTTTTCCTGGAGAACAAGCCCCAGCACAAGTACAAAGTGCAGGAGAAGGTGACGTCGTGGCGGTTCGAAAACGATATTCCCCTCGGGCTGCGTGCGTCGCTGCGCCGGTACATTTACTGCGTGCTTGTTGTTAGGTCATTAGCTATACGAGTGCATGACGATCCAAGCGTATACCCCCCCTAAAAACGGCTACAGGTGGAATGGCCAAAACTACGCCCCTGGTGACGCTGATTTCCTCCTGCTGCATGCACGGGCCTCCGAAGTGAACGCGCACTCTCCGTTCCGCGTCCACGGCTCGGCACTGATTTCCTGGGAGGAGCTGGAGCAGCACGGATTCCTGCATACTTCCGAGGGGTACGCGAGCCCTGCTCCCCTCGTTTTCTACTTATCTTGGAGAGATGCCGGAGTCGGCCTTGTTTTTCTAGTGCAAGTAGAAGCTCTGTATAGTCTCTAGCGGGCTGGAATCAGATAGCTATCTCGACGTCTAGGCATAAGAAGACGAGAACCCCTGCACGCAACGATTTCCCACGCACAAAAACCACGCTTGATGCCCCCCAGATCGCCGGGATGCGGCAGCCTCAGCATGTACCCGAAGGGGTGCCCCGGCGTCCGATGCGCTCGCGAAACCTGGCTGGAAGAACGATTCAAAACGCGGGACGAGCTTGCCGCCGAGATTCAAGCGATCCTCGAGGAGCGGACTCAACGAGACGAGCAGCAATCCTTTTGACCGATGAGTAGACGAAGCAGCAGCAGCTGCTCACGCAGAACAGCTATGCCGGGGCGGTACGCTCCAAAACTGCGGAGAAGCATGCGCGTCCTCATCGAGTTTTGCGGCCGCAGTGCTTGCGCTATTACTGTAAGACTTTGACGCGCGGCGAAACTCATCTACCTTTCATTTTCCACTGATTGAAAATTCGTTTTCATTGGGTATGAAGTTCATACACTTTCGGCGCCAGCTTCTCGCCGGTGCCACTAGGTCTTCAAACTGCTTCAGTTTACTTTAGCAGCTGTGTAAAATTTTAAATCATTACTCCTCGTTTCACTTGTAATCAGGATTGGTCTACGATGATAGGCATAATGCTTTCAGAAAATTATACCGGTTGTGTAGTCGCTGCGCAGTCCGGAATTCTACTTCCACGTTAGTAATTTATCACTGACTTCTGCATACTTGTAATGAAACAAATTCAAAATTATAAGCGATTATTTAGGCTGTTTCTAAGTAGTCTCACCATTGGCCTCAAGATTTCACCGTTCGAACATCCAGCGGAATACGTCGGATTACGGACCCTTCATATTTTTCTTTTTCATCATCACACCTTTCACGGCGGCGGCGCTCTGGCTGCGCTTGCTTTTCTTCGCGTCCTTGGGCTCCTCTTTTTCCACGATGCTAGCGCGGCGCTTGTTCGACTTCAGCGGCTTTTCCGGCAGGTTTTTCAGCGTCTCCGCAAACGGGTCGTCCATCAAGAGCTCGTCCATCTCCGACGCCAGGCCGTCCTTGGACATCAAGTACACGTCGTCCTCTTCCAGATTGAATTCGCGCAGCACTCGCGGAAGCAGGACGTTCCGGATGTTCTGCAACACATCCCCATCGGTGGAACAGGTGGGAGCGAAGTGCACCTTCTTCGGCCGGTAGCCGTCCAACCAGTGCAGCCGGCAGAGGTCAGTCAACAGCCCCTGCGCACGGCGGTGCGACTTCGCGCAGGCGACAAGCTCGTCGCTGCTGCGCCTGTAGAGCCCGTAGTTCGTAACGGCACGATGGCGGGAGATTCCGTGGGCGGCGTTGGGGTTTTCTACTACTCGGGGCTCGCGGAGTTTGTCGTCTTTTGCTGCAGCTTTCGCCTGCTTTTTGTTCTTCGCCGCGACGGCCGCGTCCTCCATCTTGTCACCGCAGTAGGAGACGCATTTGGCTCCGGGCAGGACAGCTGCGCGAACCGCCGCGATGGTCGCCGGATCCAGCTTGTTGTCGTCCATGTGGTACTGGAAGAACTTCTGCCGCATGCGCTGCGAGCACAGCTTCAGCACGGTGGTCGTGATGCCGGGGTTTTCGTCCATGAAGTCCTCCAGCATGTGCACCTGCTCCTCGATCGAAGCAAACGGAAAGTGGGCAGCCGCGATCTCGTGCGAGTCGATCCACGCCCAATCGTAGTCGGGCAGGTGGAAGAAGTGGCCGCCGGATTCCGGAAACAACGTCTCGATCTTGCCGTCGTACAAGCTGTAGTGCCCGAGCATCCCGCCCCAGATCTTGGCTTCCTTCCGCAGGGTGGGAAGCCGGAATTGCTTCGGGGTGTCGGTTTCCTTGAACGCGACCCCGATCCCGTACGAGTTATCCATCCCGTGGCACATGATTGGCGGGCCGCCGTACCTGTTTTTGATGACGAAGAAGCCGGTCTTTTCCAGGCGGAACCGCAGCGCTTTTTTTTCGATCATTTCCATCCCACAACCCTCCCAGAAAGTTCGCTCAAGCGTGTCGAGGTGATGATGGATGCAGGTCTTTGCCACCACGCCCCTGTACCCCAGGTTACTCGACTGGTGCGCCTTCCACGACCCATCCATCAGCACGTTGATAGCGTTCGTTTGCTTAGGGCTCCACTTCCCGGTCTCGAAATTCTTGGTCTCGTCGTTGAGGAATTCCTGGTAGTCGCGGAACTGCGACGTGAGGTAGCTGCTGATGGATCCCGAGGCCTCCCTGCCAACCATCTCCACCTCCTTCATGATCTCGTCGATTTGCTCGTCGGTGATATCATCGAACGGGTTCTCCGCTTGAATTATCCTCATGTACTTGAGCACCTCCTGTAGCGGTACCGGCCGCAGCTTTTCCGTGTGTTCCACGGTCTTCCAGGCTGCGCACCGCTTCGCCCAGTAGGATTTCAGCAGCCGCCGGCACTCCTTGCTCTGTTTGGAAGAGCCCGCGTTTGCGCGCGTAGTGTAGGTCACCTGCCGTTGAAAAATCTCCTCCGTTTCTTTTTCAAATAGCGGCTTGCTTTTGTTGTACCGCCAGCAGCGGCCGACGATGAAGAGGTCTTTTTTTTCGTGGTAGGCTTTCAGCCCGCTCTTGGCGTCCACAGACAAATCGAACGGCGGACGATCGCCGAAAATTTCGATCTGTTCGCTGTCCATTATGAATCGCTCGTGTTGGAGCGATTCCCACAGCCCAAACTGGGGGTCGTAGTTCTCGAAAAAAAACACGCTGACAATCCGCGGGAGCATTTTGAGCGCCACCTGCTCATATGCATCCCCGAAGTGCATCGTGGCCGCGACCCCAGCGCGCATCTCCCGCCAGTAGTGCTGCCGCCGCAAAGACAGCAAGTCCTGAATGTCGACGGTCGAGCACACCGAGAGCCGATTCGCCTCTGGATCCAGGAATCTCCGCATCTGTTTCAGGATGTACGGCGACTGCATCTGGTCCGTGCACTGCGAGCTGTGGGCGTTGAGGGTCTCCAGCAATTGGAAAAACGAGAAGACCGGCTCGGAGCAGGTGATTTGAACCTTTCGCAGGTCCGCGCAAGCGACATCGAGGCGTTTATCCAGTTCCGTCGCCCAGCCCAAGAACTTCGCGCCCGCTTTAATGATTGGCTTTTCGTCCTCGAGCTCGGGAATCTCCAGCATCACGAAGTTGTAGTCCAGCTGCGGGAGAACTTCGCGGTCACCTCCTGCCCCGGACGGCAGCGCGTTCTTCTTGTTCCCTTTCTGCTCGAAGATGCTCATGCACCGGACCGCATGCCGGATTTGCGCCCAGTTCATCTCGAACGAAATCGACGCCAGCGTCGGACCGTGCCGCCGCGACTCGCTCCCGTGGACGAAGACGGAGACTGCGAAGTGGAAGGTAGTAGTTGTTGCTTGGTTTCATTGATTCTAGTGCGGTTTCAGCTCGCAGACTATTCAGCAGAAGACTCTCAAAGATTGACGATCTCGCAAGATTGATCATAAAATCAAGGGATTCCAGTGCGGTATCTGCGCTTCAGACTGTTCATGAGGGGGGGGGTATATA
>RXOD01004873.1:0-17562 GCA_005223375.1 Amoebophrya sp. AT5.2
CGCGGTCCTGGGCGATCGCGTGCGGAGGGCCCACCGCTCTCGCGTCTTCCAGTAGCGGAGTTAATTGCAGCCAAGCCATGCCCACGCAGCTGCTCACCCCGTCGCTACTCACCCCGACCCCCATCAATCGACCCACCACGGACCCCCCCGCAACCCGACCCCGACCCACCACAGACCCCACCACCGGAGGGGTCAAAATTAAAGGGAAACGAAACTGACTACGTAAATGAAAATAGTACTGCTCCAGCAGGGACGCAGAGGCATCCATCGTGGAGCGCACCATGTTTTTGAATCAATCTGACCGCATCGTCGGGGGAGCAGGAGCAGCCGGATTCCATGAGCAGCCTGGAGTAAATTAATAATTAAGTCCATTGAATAAAAGTAAGTTTTTCGAGTAGATTAAGTAATGGATTAAATTAAGTAAGTTCTTACTGCGCTTCGTCGGGCGTCATGATCATGCACTTTGGCACAAAGTGATCACGCGGCTCCTGCACTGTGGTCGTGGTTTTGATGCTCTTGAAGGAGGTTGTATGTCGTTGTTTTGATGCGCTTGAGGCACAAGGGGGACGGCGTTAACATCGTGGAGGTCGCGCGCGCTGCTTCTTTTCCGCGCTTCACTGTAATGTCGTGGGTGAATATGAGCGGAACAATTAGTATGAGTTTTATTACAGATAGGGCGCAGATTGAAACTGGAGCTGAATTGTCTGCGCTTGAAATTGAAATTGAAACTGAAACTGAATTTCTGGACTTAATTCAGTATGCTGGCCTTAATTCTGGACTTTTTTCGTTTCCTTCCGGCAGCTCCACGATCGTGGCCAGCCCCCCGCTGGCGGTGCAGGTCGTCGGGCTCGGGGTGGCGGTCGTCGCCGGGGAGCCGTCCTTGTCCTTGTCCTTGTCCTGGTCCTTGTCCTTGTTGTCCTTGACCGCATCTTCGCAGTCCGCCTCCTTCTTCACCTTCTTCATCTCCTCGTCATACTGCTTCGCTTTTTTGGTAACCAGCTCCCATTCCGCGGCATCCACCAGCGTGATCTGCGGATAGGATAGGTTTTAAGGTATCAAGGTGGTGACAAACAGCATGCTGACGAAGATGAAAAAAAACGCAGACGAAAAAAAGCGCGAGCATCTATGGCAGTACGTTGCTCGCCGCCAGCAACGCCTTGGCCCCATCCAACCCGACGCCATGCTCCTCCAGGAAGTCTGATGATGAAAAAATTAAAAGGCTTGGCGCAGATGATGAAAAAGCTAAATGATCTTGATGCAGTCCTGGTCTGATGCTGAAAAATTAAAAGGAAAAATGGCGCAGCTTAATGAAAAGACTAAAAGTCTTGCCGTTAATGAGAAAACTAATTAGTCGCGAATTAAAGCAAAAGTCTAGCCGTTACCAAGCAGCGCTTGGAAGCGAGCACGCAGCTCTCGCTTCTGCGCCAAGGAGTGCAGCATGCAGGTTTTGACGAAGTGCAGCGCCTTTTTCTGTGAGTGTGAGGGCAGTTTTCAGCCAGATCTTCAGTTTTCACGCAAAGAATTGACTGATTGACTTACCCAATTCCGGGTTGAAAAAACGTCCAAGAAGGAAGGCAAATTATCATGAGTATGAAAATAATGAAAATAGGTTACCAAAAATTTAACAAAGTGCGTTGTTTTCGTCGTCTTTTCCTTGCTCCTGCAGCTGGGAGAGCAGGGCCCGCAGCTCCGCGATCATCGGCTGCAGCATCTCGCGGGCCATCGGCTGAAGTACTAGCTCCGCCATCGTGAAATAGCTCCGGTTTTGGGGCTAGCAGCTTCCTAGCAGCCAGTCTGGTTCTCAAGCTTTCGGCTTCGAGACAGCTTCCTAACAGCTAGTCTGGTTCTCAGCTTCCTAACAGCTTTCGAGAGGGTTCTTCATCTGATGCCTTCGGGTTTTGTTGCGGAAGGTTTTGCTTGCTTCTTCGCCGTGCTTTATCGGCGGTATCTCGACTCTAGTAAAAATAGACCAAATCTATTCGAGTCAGACTTCTTCAACCGCCTGGCATCTCTAAAATTCGACTCTACGCAGTTTTAGGGTGGTTCTAGGTGACGACGAGATCTCTACTCCAATACTCGACCTCATATTTTTTTTTCGGTCAAATCAAGATGCCTAAACACTTGACGAGAGAATTATTGGCGGTGAACATCGATCGCACGTAGTCACTGCTTTCCGGGCTTCGGATTCATTCGCGGGCACTTCCCAAAGAGTGAAACTCATGTGGAAATGTTGGCGCTCATCATTCAGATTCAGATGGCGCCTCGTTATCCCTGGACTCGCTGACAGCAAAAGAATGCGCAAAAAGCTCAAATAAAGATGCGTTTGCGGATACTAACTCAGTACATCAAAAGTCACCGATACAGCGGCAATTTTTTACGGCTTTGATAATATACCGGCGCGTTCCCACCGGGTTTCTTCCATCAGTTTCAGTATGAATCTCGTAGAGTCAAAGTCATTTTTGATGGATGAAAGAGCGGACGAAAGTTATTTTTGCTGGCTACTGAAGTAGAATTAAAATCCTCAAACTGTGCCTGCTTCACAGCTGCAGACTGCGCCTCCCTGGAGCTGCAAGCTGCGCATTCTTGGAACTGCACGCTGCGCCCCCCACTCCCTGCAGCGCCAAGCTGTGCCTCCACCTCACTCCGACGGCGAGAGGCTGTCTTCGTCCGATTCGGAATTTGCGGCCTGGCGTCCGATTCAAAATTTGCAATGAAAGGCAAAAGACTGCTAACCAAGAGTCCAAATGAAAGTCAAAAGATAAAAACTCGCAATGAAAATCGCATGACGTTTGCAAATCAAAATACCTCGTAGGGGTCGACGTCGCTGCTGAGTGGATTGTTGCCGTTGCTGCCAAATTGCTGCTTGCTCGGTTTTTTGTCCTTCGTCGTCGTCTTCTGCACCGTCGCGTCCTTCGCCGTCATGTCCTTCGTCGTCGTGTTCTGCACCGTCGCGTCCTTCGCCGTCATGTCCTTCGTCGTCGTGTCCTGCGCCGTCATGTCCTTCGCCTTCGTGTCCTGCGCCGTCGTGCCCTGGCCCGTCGTGTCCTGCGCCTGCGTGTCTTTCTTCACCACCTCCGTTTTCGACCTGAGGAGAGCGCAGAGCGTTGACGTAACGTTGACGCAACTCAGCTTCTTACCATATGTTTTTCGCGATTAGCTTCCTCAACTTCAGAACTACTTACTACCCATTCTGCGGCTGGCCATATTTGACTTAATTACCCTAAAGCCATCCAGATTAAAATTAGTTTTTGCTGGCTATTTGGATTATATATTACCTTAAAACTTCGGCCAGCTGCGTTTCGATGCGGTTCAGCTGCCGTCTCAACGCGGTCGCTCCGTCCAGCTTGGTTTCGATGCGGTTCAGCTGGCGCCTCAAGTTGAACCTGAAGCGATTGATTGATTGGAAGTGAAAAAAAGTCCAAGCACTACGAGCAGCGCCCGACTATCGTGCAGATGTTCGCCACAGCGTTCTTTTCAGTGCGCAGAGACAACTCACAAGCAATCAGCGTTAGGGCAATACTAGGGAAGCCTCGGACTGTCCCTAGCGGAGTAGCCCCGCGGCTTCTTCGTGTCGAAAATCGCCCGCGGCGTCCGATCGGAGTAGCGAAAATCGCCCCCCGTCGTGTCGAAAATCGCCGCCCACAGGGCCCAGGCGGCGTTGTTTCGAAACGTATCCGCGGGAAGACGCGGCGTCGGGAACTGGGCCGCGGCGCTCCCGCTCGAGTCCTCCCCCTCCGACCAGCCGATGGCGGGGCTCGGATCCTCCTCCAGCAAAGTCGGCTGCAGGGAGCGGGATCGGCGGCAGGGAGCTGCAGGGCGGGAGCTCGGCGGCGAGATGCTGTTTCGAACCCCGCCACGCACGAGGGTGGACGGCAGGTCGCGGAGGGGGGTATAAGTCGCGGCCTGAGCGGGCAGGTCGCGGAGCGTAGGCATGTTCTGCTCGCGCGCGCTGGTCGCTAAGCCAAGGAATCACTTACACGAAAACAGGAAGCCCGCTGGCAATAGCGATCACCTACTCTTACCTACTCTTAGACCACAACTTGGCTGGCGATGTTTTGGCGTCGTGCTTGTCGGTGGCCGTGGAGGTTGCTGCGCGGTGCGGTCTCAGCACTGTTATAGCACTATCCTAGGCGCATCATCTAAGAACTTCTTCAATGCACTACCACTACCCTAGGGCCATCATCGTGGTACGCTTCAGATCAGCGGGATCTGTTTAGCACGACCGGGATGGGTTCCCATGGTTATCTCGCAGCTGAGTGTAGTTGCGGTTAATATCGCGCAGATGATTGGAGCGCACCAGCGGGCCGCCCGGGGCATCTGATAGATTCTAGCGGACCAGCGGAACACTGTTGCTTGCATGCGAGTTTCATCCTGCAAACCCGTGGAGGTAACTCGCCGCGGGACGAAGTCCAGCGCCAGCATTGAGCGATGGCGCACGTGGCTCCGGGTGCCATAGAAGCAACAGCTTCACGGATGGGACGCGGAGCTTATCGAAGGTCCAAGCCGTAGCGGCGCAGTGTGTGCCGATGGGTGAGGAGGCGCCGGATACACATGCAGAACGAGTAACACATGCAGAACGAGTACGCACGGGGATCCGATCAATCTTCAGAAGACTATAAATATTATTAAGAAACCTATCCGCAGCTGCAGCACCAAAGAAAAAAACTTATCCGCAGCACACTGGGGCCGCGCGAGCCTCCAAATCGTAGTGGACGACTTGCGGGGTAGCTTCGCCCGGGGTAGTCGGGGTAGTCGGGGTAGTCGGGGTAGTCGGGGAAGTAGGCGTAGTATCCGGGGTAGCTTCGCCCGGGGCAGTTTCACCTTTTCCACCCGGGGTAGCTTCACCGTTTCCACCCGGGGTAGCTTCACCTTCTCCACCCGGGGTAGCTTCACCGTTTCCACCCGGGGTAGCTTCATCTTTTCCACCCGGGGCAGCTTCACCTTTTCCACCCGGGGTAGCTTCACCTTTTCCATCCGGGGCAGCTCCACCGTTTCCACCCGGGGCAGCTGCACCGTTTTCACCGCGCGAGCAGAACCGAGAAAATGGACCCAGCTGATATTGCGGGGGAATGAAGACCCAGTTGGTCGCGGGCGAGGGCCGGCGAGCGCCGTGGACTCCGAGACCGAGTTCAGGGCTGTAGACGCGTTGAGGGCGCTGGGAGCTGGAGCCGTTCTCGTGGCCGGTCCCCGTTGGAGGTGGCGGAAGAACGGCGCGGCGCGGCGCGTCCGACTCCGAGGCAGTCTCACCAAGCTCGGCGGCACTCCACCGACTCCGACCCTTCATAATTTTGAAACCTCGCTTCGCGATCAGAGCTAGTTGCTGTAGAAGGTGTAGGATATTCCAAAGTAAGCGGCGGAAATTCAGATATCAGCTATATGCTTGCTGCTAGCGTGCTACTTCGTCTGTGTGTAGGTCGAAAAAAATGCTGCGCGGCGCCTTGTCCTTCGCGATCTTTGGCTAGCGATAATTTTCGATATTCCTGTGGCGGAGTTGGTAAGACGACGCAACTCGAAAGCGACCCGATGCAAAATTTGACAGATTACTATGCGGCTTCAATTCTTCGGCCGATATAAGTCAGTAAATCAAGTCAACCACATAGAAAACGGCCCCACGGAGCTGGGCCTCATCGTTGGTTCAACCGTGGCGGGACGGGTAACTACTACTACAACACAAAGCGAGCCCTACGCTAACCGAGAAAAGAAGCGAAGATGAAAATTCAAGTTTGTGTCTGCCTCGTGCCTGTGCGTGAACTAAAGTCGGACGTAGAGTCGAAAAAGTGCGGGGAGCGCCTATAGTCCTAGGAACGTCGTAAAGTGACCTGCTTACTCACCACCATAACAACGGGAGCGCTCGGCATCATCTAGTAGAGACCAGGTCTTTATTTTCGTAACGTAAAGTATTAACTTCGGCCCCGATGGTGTAGCTAGATCATGGCGCAAGACGCAGACACCAGCTGCGCGCTTTTCGATCATTCATAGAGCGACGAAGGAAGCACAGCGATAGAAGGAACGAGCAGGAAGATGTCAGCTATAGATTCTGGCGCTTGTTTTTTTTCTTTCAGTCACGCGATCGATATGGATACGGCGAGCGCGACAGTTTCCGACTTCGAAGCTGCGCAATGCTCCCGCCCTTTTGGCGCTCCCGATTGGTCAATGATTCAGTGCTGTTCCGTGCACAGGAAAACTGCGCGAGTGTTTTACCACCACCCACGACGTAGAAAGCCTGCCAGTGTCGTTTCGGTTTCACTTCAGAGACATTGCGAGGCACTTTGGCCTCAAATGGGTCTTGCATCGAAAGCAAGAGCGCGCCCCTTAAAATTGGGGCCGGAAGCTTTCTTTATATCGCTTCGATAGCTCGACCGATACTCAACGGCCTCGCGTATTCAGTCAAGACGCTCAGTAGATAGCTCACGGCGTAGATGTACTGCGATCGGATAGAAGCCCCTCTAAAATTAGAACGCGAACCAGCCTACGCGTGCAGAGATCTATTTCGCTCAATTTGGCAATCGCACTACTCCTTCGGCGCGCAAGCTCCCCCCCTCTGTTGTAGCGAAAGTCGCCACCCACCGCAGCCCGTTGCTCGGCAGCTGCCAACCACGCAGCAACCGCATCTGCACGTCACGCCCTCGCGCTCCACCCCTTTTCTACTGCCGCCGGGGGAGCACCCTAGCGCCGCCGTCATCCGCTCCGTTTTCTTCACCCCGTACGGGGCTGGTCTCATGTTGAAGTCCAGGGACCGACGCGCGGAATGTTGGCGTCCGATCCTATCAGCTCGATCAGCGCCTCCCTGGAGGCGAGCTGAAGACCAGCGCCATACTCCCCCATGTTGATGCACACGCTCTCGAGCTCCCATCTGGTCATCGATTGCAGGATGCGAGTCGAGCTGGACGTAGGCAGCTCCGCCGTGGGCATTCTCATGAAAGTCCTCGGAGCAGAACTCGACTGCGGGCCAGCCGCCAGCGAGCGCGCTGGGTTGGACGCACCGACAGGCGCAGGCGGCGCTGCAGCTGGTGCGTTGTCCTCGCCGGGAGTTGGAGGCGGAAGCATTGGCGCAGTGGCTCCGCGCGGCGGCACCGCGGACCTGCTGGCGGTCGCGAAGGAGTCCGCCGCCGCTTTTGCTTTGCTTTTCTTCGCAGGGCTCTCGAGCTCGCCCGCGAGGGGCGATCGCTTCATCTTCGAAATCGAAACCGCTGCGCTAAAAAAATTCTTACTTTCTCTTGCGCGATCTTACTTATGAGCGCACGAATAAAAGGAGAGCAGCGCGATCAAATCTGTCGCGATCGCCCTGATGGCGAGGCGAGCTGCGCAAATCAGTAATCACCAGTGCCAGCTACTTACCTGCGAAAGACCAACTGCGGAAGAAAGAACGAAGACAGACCGCGACAGGCTTCGTCGTCAGTTGCGGCCGAAGTTAACTTCAAACCGCCTCGCTCAATAGACTCTCTCCGGCGCCGTTGCTTTATTCTGATGTGACGAGTATGCCCCTCCTGTGCTATTTACTTCCATACACGAACGCAGGCACTTACGCAAGACGACAAGGCAAGGCCGTCTTGTCTTTGGACGAGCTTGCGCCATGTTTTACTTGCACTACCCTGCACTCACTCCCCCTCTCCCGCTCATCCGGCCGATGCGCCGCTCTGATAGATATTATTCAACATCCCGGCGGCGTCCTCGCTCGCCCGATGCGCGGACCACATACTAGGCGGCCCCGCGGGAACCATCAAAATGGCAAGCGTAGTTGACAATCGAGGTGCTTTTTATTTCGTAGCAGTTGACCGCTATGCTCTTCAGTTCCTCCTTTTCACTTTTCCATTCGTTTTTTCCTCCATTCATCAATTTCATTTTTTCCATCATTCACTTTTTCATCCATTCACTTTTTCACCCATTCGCTTTGTCATCCATTTTTTTATCAATTCCTCCTTTTCCATTCATTTTTTTTCATCATTATTTTTCATCTTCCCCTCTATTTCTCGACTGCTCCGCTCACCTTTTCAGCCTGTTCCGGCTTCTTCCCCTGCTGCGTTTTCTTCGGCGGCGGGCCCGTTGGCGGCGGCATCCGGGCCCGATCGGCTGCCTCCCGGTCCGCTTTGCGCGCAGCGGAACCAGCGTTCCACTCCGCCACTTTTCTCCTCCTGATTTCCGCCGCAGCCTCCTTCTCCGACCGCAAGCGGAAATCGCAGCCGTTCCAAGGGATTGTCCCTTGGAACGGGCATCGCTGCAGCAGCAGCAAACGCCTCCCGTCGAAAGGGTCGAAATGGGCAGCCCGCTGCTGCGGCGTTTTCTTCTGGTGCGGCTCGTCTGCTGCTGCCGCGTTCGCCAATGGGCCCGCCGCAGAAGAAAGCGGCTGCCCTTTTCCCGACGCCGCCTTCATCGTGACCAGCTGCATCCCCCCCGTCTTTCCCGGCGCCGCCTTCGTGACCAGCTGCATCCCCCCCGTCTTTCCCGGCGCCGCCTTCGTGATCCGCTGCATCCCCCCCGCCTTTCCCGGCGCCGCCTTCGTGATCTTTCGCAGCGGCCCCTCTTTCGCCGGCGCCGCCTTCTTTAGAGACGCCAAGGTGCGTACCTCCCAACTAAGTAAAAAATTTCTGGCCTCCTCATTCCAGCCCAATCGAGCGGGAGGCACCGCCGCCGCCGTCAGTGGGAGCTTTGCCAGAGGTCGCCGACCCGTGCTCGGTCAGACCTAACCTCGTGCAAGGAGCCCCCCCGACCCCATCCGGGAGGGGCATACTACACTAGGCACCCCTATTGAGGCTAGATTCGTTGAGGCTAGATTCTAATGCGGGGAGCGGTCCAGGAGAGTCCCAATAGGGGTCGTGAGGGGAGGCGCCGATCCCCCCTGAAGACCCCCCCAGCAGTTGCTGGCAATCCTCGGCACCCAGGCGAACGATTAGCCCTGCGAAGGCCTATTTCGTTTGTCCTGCATCTGCACGGCTGTAGGGGCCGCGGGCCTGAGTCACCCACAAACTTTTTACGTTCTTCCAAAGTGCGCACCTTCGGGTCTCTAACTTGGTCGGCCCTTTTCCTTGTCCCTCCATTTCTCCCCTTCCGTCCATGGAGTACTGCTACTGGTGGAAGTAAAAACGAGTAGAGCTACAGCTTCGCAAGCCGCGAATGAGTAGGAGTAGATACCTAGAAGCAAGCGCGAGTAGGAGTAGCTACCTAGTGCAAGTAGCGAGTAGGAGTAGATACCTAGAAGAACAGCACTAAGCAAGAAAAGGCATTAAGTCAGCCAAAAATCCTATCCGTGAAGAGAACGGCCCTTCCTCCTGTTTATCTTCGCAGCGACCGCAAGACTAGGCTAGATTAGGGGGTTCGCATGAGTCCCGTTCGTGTGCAAATCTAACCAGTGCCTGGTCCTGGATGGCAAAAACTAAACAAAGAAATGGCCAAGCAGGAGTGGCTCGCAAGATCACAGAGGGCGTCTGGCCAGATCAAGCCGGTTGATCCAATTCAAAAGTGGGACCAGGTTTAGATTTTGAAATGGACAACTTAAGGATGGACCCTTTTCGTGTAGTGGCCGAAACAAAAACAAGATCGGGCTCCCGGAAAAATTGCAGCAGTTTTTTCGCCAAGAAGCTTCTTCTTCATCAAAGACGTCAGCTGCGATTCTTCGTTGTCTTGTGCGCTTGATCTTCATGAAATAAAACACAAAACAGACTGAGCAGGCGCTTGCTTTTCTTGGCTCCTGGTCATCCTGACCTCGCCTTCTCTTGTGGTGCGTGTGTTCTTAACCCACTCCGGGTGTATGTGCGGCTGCGTAGTACAGCAGTAGCGAGAAGTTTGCAGCAGCTCCAGAAGAGAGACTCTCGCTCCGTCGCGATCTTGTCCGAGGATGTTGGCTACGAAGGGGCTTATCGTTCGTCATCCTGCATCAGGTTCAGGCTGTACCTGCAGGGATGTGGTTTCATAACCTGTCGCAATCGTCGTGAGAAGTACTGTGATGATTGAGGGGCGGCTTCGGCATCAAATCATGACGAGAAGAAGAGTTTTTTTCGTCAACATGGGAATGCATTTTGTCCATGATAGGTCGACTAGAACCTCGGGTCATTCTTCAGGTCTTGTATTTCGTTTTTGATGCGGGCAATCTCCGGCCGGACTCCGCTGATCTTGTCGAATAGCTGTTTCATGTCGCAGAACTCGACCCGCATGATCGCGATGTCCTTGCGCGCCGCTTTGTCCATCGTATGCAGCTTCCAGACGATCCGGGCCAGACATTTGGTCATCGTCGAGTGCTGCCCCTCGCCATGAAGGATCTCGCTCACGAAGGCGAGCTCGGCTTCTTCATCCTCATTCTTCTCCTCTTCTGCACCAGAGTCATCACCACCACCCACCGGCGACGTGTATGTGTGGGGGGATGACGGCGCAGAGCCGCCGCGGGAGACTCCTTTTCCTTCCGTGATGCGGATGATATTATCGAGAAGCTCCGCAGACTTCGCACCGATTTCGACGCTGCTTTCGGGGGTGGCGCTCCTCTCAGTGAAGACCTTGGCTGCAGCGATGACCTGAGTTGTGAGGGCAATCCGTGTTCATGATTGGTCATAGTCGCATCACTAGCATGGATGTGCCGAGCAAACACAAACCAAACACAGCGAGAAAAATACTCTCTGGCAGTCTTTGTCTGCTTCGATTTTCTTCTTTTCCGTCGTATTACGCATGGCGTCGCTCATGAAGGCCTTCATGTGGCGGAGGATAGAAACGTCATCGACGAGGTTCCGGAGCTTCTCCGCGGTTTCGGTAGGCGTCGCCAACGCCTCTCCTACGTTTTTCTTACTCATGGCTGCCTGGAGCCGTGGTGGAAGGGTGCTCAGTTTTTCTTAGATCTGCCTGGTGTTGGAGCTACTGCTAGGCCTCTGGCGTGCTTAATCCTTCCTCGTGTTGCAAGGTTGTCTTTCTCTACTTGGTCTTGCTGGGATAGGTGAAAGCCTTGTTTTTCTAGCGGATCGCCGTGGTCTTTCAAGTCCGCATGGACTAGCTCGCCTGTATCTGACTTGGAAATAACGACAGTAGCTTTCCCTTCCTTTCTTGCTGCTTCGAACCGGTAGGGGTCTGATACTAGTAGAGAGATAAAAAGACGCGTGGGCGTTTCAACTTCATTCGCTTGCCTTTGACAACCTTGGCTCGCAGGCCGTTAGATGCTCCAAAAGAATTGGTGGCTTTACCTTTAAATCATCTTAGACTAATCGAACCAGAAGAGGAGCCACGACCGACAAAAGCGCGCTCCTTAGGCAGAATGAGAAGGACCACGCAGAAAGCAGACCACGCACTGGGAGGCGACGTCTCGTGATAATCGTGAGGACTTGCACGATCGTCGTAAGATCTTGAAGGGGGATCATCGTGAGAAAGCAAGCCACGCACTGGGGGGCCACATAGCGTGACCATCGTGCCACTGATTTTCATGCTCAAGCTGTCCTATGACCACAGCACGCGGAACAACATTTAATGCAATTGACATCGCCGCTTACCACCAGACTCCCAAGCCCAACACAGGAAGCAAGGCGCTGAGGCCAGTAGACGTTTTGCATCGTGATGGTATGGATTCGAACTCGCTAAGTGTGGAGAAAGCAAAGCGCAACAAAGTGGACTCATTTCTTCATAATTCAAGCATTAGCTTCTTCTGTCCGCATGAACGTCATCGAAGAGTCACACGAAAAGACTGCTGAGCGTCATCGAAGAGTCACAGCAAATGCGCCAGAACGTGCGCGCAATGTTGATCCTTAGTGTAGCGCGCTCGCGTTCCGTGTCCTTACTCACCGCGTCCGAACCGAACTTACTCGCACAGCGGTGGCGCTCAGATCGTTGCGCAATTCCTCGCCCTTTCATGGTAGCGCCGCAACTCCAACTACAAACACTTATCGCCACGCCTTCCGCGCGGGTTCTCGAGTTTTCTCCTGTGGGTTAGAACACGCAAGCGGCATAGGCAGTTTCTTCGCTTGCTGAGGCGATGCGGTTGCCAATTTTACGCGTCAACCCTGTCACGCTGCGAGGATTCCAAAATGCTCCAGCCCGGACCTGGTTGCACGGCAAAAATTTTTCGCAAGCCGCCGGCTCTTCCCAAGATTAAATTTCCGCAATCGCAACCCTTCGCTACATTTTTTTTGAGTCGCTTGGTGATTGACCGATCAATTTTTTATGACGCCAAACAAAAGCGACAAAATCGAATTTCACAGTTAGCATAGAGGACAGCCAAAACCAAATTTTTCCATGCCAAACAAAGACAACAAAATCAAATTTCAAAGTAACCAAAGTGCTCAGCCAAAATCAAATTTTTACCATGCCAAACAAAGAGGACAGAATCAAAAAATAGATAAGCCAAAAATTTTCAAAGTCTTCGGATTTCCAGGTGGATTTCCGATGGATTATCCACGTGAGTATTAACATCCGTGGATCTTTCTAAACCTCCTGCTTTCTTCAGCATCAGCTCCAGCACGTCCCGGAGCCGGACGTCCTCAAACGGCTTGCCCACTTCCTTCAAAACCGTGTCGCGGATAAACACCAGGTCCTCCTGCGAGTCGAGCGACACGTGCATGTTTTCCAGCAGTTTTTCCGGGTAGTTTTTCGGGACTGGGTAGCGGAACGTGGCGCATTTCTCCTTTTGCCGCCGCAGAAACGGCGTCACGTGCTCGAGGTCGTAAAGGTCAGAAGCGGAATGGTAGGCGTTCTTTAACGCTTCGAAGGTGAACACCTCCACGTCGAACCCGTCCGGAAACGCCGACGTGACGCCGCCGAACCGCAGCGGCGACAAGTACTCCAGAGGGACAGATCGTTTTTCGCCCTGAGACAGATTGTTATCGCCCTGACCACTCAGAGGAGGTCCTGCCGCGGTGGAGGTGCGGCTGGGCGGCTTCAAACAGGATATTAGCCCCGAAGATCTTCGCGGGAGTTGTGCCGAGCGATGGTAAAAGAGGTCAGCGCGCTCTTGTTTGAAGAAGCGGACCATGTCGTCCAGGATGTCGGGGTCCAGCAACGGACAGTCGCCGGTGAGCCGCAGTACCAGATCGGGCTCGATCATGTTCGCCGCCTGAAAAAAGCGGTCCAACACGTTCTTCTCCGAGCCGCGGTAGCATTTTGCGCCCAGCTCCTTGGTGACGTGGTCGTACAAGGCATCGTCGGCCGTTTTGGTGGAGGTTGCTACGATTATGTCTGTGATCTCGGCGCACATCTCCAGCCTTTTGACCACGCAGCCAATCACCGAGAGCCGATTTTTGCCTGTTGTAGCTTTTGAGTTCTTTGACCCGGTCGTGCAGGAGCCGGGGGACACCTCCGCGAGTGGCAAAAGGACCTTCCTTATGCAAACGAGAAATTAATATTTGTCCCGATCCATTTCGATTTGTTTTCGGGAAAAGTATGGTCTACCAGAAGCTACGACCCACACTGTTCCGATCATGTCTGTCGGATCCGAGAATCACCGATACCCAGCTACGGACCGACAGCCTTTTCAATCGGATTCGGAACCCATTCCGAAAAGTGGGACATCATACATAAGTACATATTTCCTAGGGGTGTCTAGGTCCCCAAACTCTGAAGGAATCAAACTCAGCAAAGGAACCCGGGACACATTAATTTGCTAGGGGTGTTTTAGTAATTCTAATTTTCCTTCCCTGGGGAAATTCCCTCTCACGTCGGGACAAATTTTTCCGAACACAGTCCCTATTGTTCGGCAGTCTGCTGCTGTTCATGCGCGCCTGCACGATGGCCACCACGCGGGGGGTAGTTGATGTGATTGCTGACCTGATGTTTCCTGATCCTGATCCCCCTCTTGATCCCGCCCGTCTTGAGGAAGGCGAAGGCAAGGTCGTTGTTGAGGTAGCTGCTTGTTCTTGCCCGGCCATCTTGTCTTTCGGGGACGGGGGAGAGGGTCCGGGGGACGTGTTTGGGTGGTGCTCGATCTGGCCCTGCAAAAGCAAAACTGGCTCTTGTTGATGCTGCTGCTGAAGAACTGAAGAAGTAGAAGACGCAACTCCTGTCGGATTGTTCTCCGGCATGGTCCTCCTCCCGATGGCGGTGCACTATCAGAGGGAACAATGCTGGCTAATAAATGAAATATCCTCGACGTCAGGTAGCCTTTCTCCTTGCATCGAGCTGGATGTATACATTGCTCCTGGTGCTCCACCTCAAGGTAATATAGACGAAGAGTACAACAAGGCGGGAGTGCTTACTATATTCATTCGCGTCTCGATGCTTCATCGATCCAAAACCAAACCCGTTTTCTCTCGGCGTCATCGGAAGGAACACGGCCTCGTACTATTTTACAGCATCCGTCTATGTCCGCGCTGGGCAGGTGAAGTTTTGTTCGCGGGAGTTGGTTCTTTCCACCTTCAAGTTATTGGGCAATTTCGATAAAATGGTTTCTCTTCGTGGTCTCCATCTTCTGCATCGGAGAAAGATGATCGAGCGTGATCCACCTACTTGAGCAGTAGATGATATCAGACCCCAGGCATGCCCGGCAGCCGCTTCAGTTGAATAGTCGCGTTTTGCAGCGGATGGCGCAACATGGAGACGAATTTCCAGCCGCGATTATGAAGGTAAGCCTTTTGACGTAAATTCAATTCCAAATTCCAAAACCACAGTTACTTGAGACCGAGGAGAGCGCGGGCCCGCATGGTTGATGGGGATGAGCGTATCTTTCTACTTACATATAGCTCCCTGTAGCTCGTTCTCGTTGACATTGTCGTCCCAATTTATCACTAGCGACATCTTCAGATCACCGAGGGCATGCGCCTAGACGAAGACAAGCCATCTACTTCTGGCCTTCTTTCATCATCCCTGGTCGATGCCAGTTTTTCCGAAGCCGCAAGGAGCAGCGATAGAAAGCCATACAGACTTGGCATCTGCCGAAGCAGCCCCGGCCTGGAGAAGAGGCAGTCGTGTTGTATCTATAGGTATCTATCAGCATCTCATCTGCGTCATGGTTTTGGTACTTTGGTAGTTTATAGGTCGAAAAGTGTTTCGGTATAGCGGAGCTCGGCCGCGCAGGTGTACTTCGGCTGGTGAGGCGACGGGCAATCCTTGTCGTTTAACGGTGCTTTCCACACCTTCCGCTGCATGTCTTTTGGGAACATGTTTAGAGCGAGGGCGATGAAAAGAGACCACTCAAGACCTTGCTACATGATCCTTGCCGGCACCTATTGTTCTGCCTATGCTCCCTAGCTGACCGGAGCACCATGCGACCAAATATCAAAGACCGAATATACAAGACAGAATATCAGAGATGACGAAATGCAAGAGAATACGAGCCACACACCATACACACGTCATACGAGACCATAGCTCCATAGCTCCCGGAGGGCGCCGGAGGAGCTACATGACTCCCACGACCCCCACGACGGGGAAATATAAACACTCATATATACAACTGGGCCGCCAGGGAAAGAATAAGAAATACAAATACGTTGTACTAATATAATGAATTGGCTTTTTCATTTTCATCGCCGCCCCCTGCTTAACATGTAGGCCGCCAGGAAGCCGAACGACGTGCCCACGATCGAGGCTTCGGGACAGTGGGCGAGCACCTCGAGGTCCAGCATTGCTGGTAGTCTTGCGTTGAAGAAGTCGATTTTCTCTTGACCGCCCACGGCCTTCAGCGTGGGACCTATCGTCCGTATCTTCAGGTTGGAGAATACTGCCTTCATCTCTTTTGCCCTCGCCTCGAACACGTTCGCGACGTGCGACGGCGAATCGGAGGCGAGAAACACGTTCACTTCCTGCTTTGTCGCCGAGACCCCGGGGACTATAGACATAGTGCCATTTTTCCAATCGACCCCCTTCCCGGTCGCGGCCGCGATGCCGCGCTTCGTCTCCAGCTCCCATTTGTACTCCCGGACCGCGGCCTCGAAGATATCTCCGATCCAGGCATCGGGCATCGTCCACCCGCAGTCCACGCAGCGACGGATCCGGACGCAGGTGTCCACGCGCGGGTTCAGTTCGAAGAATTTGTCGAACGCCTTTTGGAGGGGCGGCTTCATCTTGTGCAGGAAGAAGGCGGTCTTTTTTATCAAGAGGGCGGTCTGCCCATATTGCGACCCATAGAATCTATTGTCATCCGCTTCGGAGCATGAAAATCCAAAAAAAAAAATCATGGGCAAGATCCGCTGCGATGCGAAAGAACCCCCTCTGCCATACAGGTCTACAAAAGACGCCTCTTCGATCATTGTCTGCATCTGCTCCCGCCGCTAGATTCCGCACGCAGAGAGGCCTCGACGGAGGGATGCCATTCTTCTACTACAGGCCTCTAGCATTAAAACTATGTGGTCAATGTCGCAAATAAAGCATCGGCCTATCGGTGAACCAGGTGAGCTGGTCCTGCACCCGCCGGAACCAGGGTGCAAGACCACCTCACCTGTCTCACCCGCACGAGCTGGTCCTCAGTACTCCACCAAGAGCTCGCAGTGCGCGCACCCCCCCAAAAGAAACCCTCTAGGCCTGTCTGCAAATCCTTGCAACCCCTCGCCCCTCCTATTCCCTAGAAGCAAGTTCTACTGTAGAACCCACCGCAGTAGAACCTCCGGTAAGCTTCTCCGTCTCCTTCGACGCGCCGATGCGGATAGAAAGATTATGTCGCAAATAAGGCATCGGCCTATCGGTGAACCAGGTGAGCTGGTCCTGCACCCGCCGGAACCCGTTGGCCTCCGGGAGCCGGAAGCCGAGGCTCGCGTCCGTCATGCCGTCGAACCTTCCCTTACACCGAGCCAGGTCAAAACAATGCCTTTTTAGAAACAATGCATTTTTTGTACTACTTTCGTAAAAACCGGACCGACCCGATCGATCGGAGCGACCCGATCGATCGACTCTGGGATCCATCGATCGCTCGTCATTGCCAGGAGAGGACTGAGCACATCGATGTGTCGGGATAACGATCGATCGGGGGGGAAGTCTGCTAGCGATGGGAGGAAGCGAGAGCAGGCAGAACCCTCTGGGGGTCCTCTGGGGAGGCAGCAGCCTATGGGTAGTGAAGTCTGAGCGGCTGCAATTTGTCTAGCGGCTCGGGTAGAACTACTTCGACGGGACTTTTCGCTGAGACAAGCAGCACAACAAGGCCAAAAGAATCGGCCCATCAATACGGGCCAAATATTATAGGCAGGGCGCCGAGGAGATCGAACGCAGCGTTAATATTAACGTTTTGAAATATAAAGTAGATGCGGCTATATCGAATGCATTTTTTTGAGCTGTAATTCGCAGCAGCAGCGCGCGGTCGAGCTTGGCCTGCTTCGGACCCGGACGGCCCTGCCCCCTCCCCGAAGTCCGAGAGTCGAACTTCGGGTCGGCGTCCAGCAGCATATGACGACTTATTCAACTTCACTTCTAACTACTTCAAAAATTTTGAACTACTGCCCGACGGCGGGGCACGGGGCTGGAAGGACGTGGAGGCAGGTTCAGACCAGTAGCACCTCCCCAACAGCGGGAGGCATCTTCTATGCCCTTCGCGTATGCCCATCGCGGAGAGGCATCCAGGGGAGAGATCTTAGAGGGCCCCTCGGGGTGCAGATTCTAATGGGGGATAGGCTTCATGACGTGGCTGCTTGGGGGGGCATCTGGGAGGGGGGTCCGGAAGGGTTCTCCCAATCC
>RXOD01004874.1:0-17556 GCA_005223375.1 Amoebophrya sp. AT5.2
TTTTGCATTTCGTGCGTTCATAAGGAGGTAAGCATACAATTACAACGTCAGTGAATAAAAGCTCGGTTGGTTCGGGGAAAACAAACAGTTCGTTGTGTGACCAATGAATTTAACAGCTGTGCTGGCTGTCAAACTGTAAACTACTGAAGTACTATAGAAATAAACTCAAGTCGTAGGTAAAAGTTAAAGTTGATGAAAAACGTTTCAGAGGCGCAGGGTGGAGGAAGAGCGTCTATTTCATTCGGATGGAAGACAGCACGAACAAGCTTCTCCTGGTGGGTGGCTTTTTCAGTATCGTCGAGACTCACACACGCGACTGACACACATTCAGAAAGCAGAAATAGCCAAAGCCAGTACACAACGACCAGGAACAGGAGGACGATTCTCACTTTAGAAGATGCGGATGCTGATCCGGAACCTGATCGCGATTCATGATGTTCATCAACATTGCACATTAACTGCACTGTCCATCACTGTGATCAACGGAGTAGACCCAGATGCAAGACACGTCGATGCCGTGGAGGTCGCGCTGCAAGAAGTCTTCGCATCCCAGTATCCATTGGGAAGAGGTTCGCCGCATGCACCACCTCCGTCTTGGTCTTCCTGGTGCTCTGTTGATTCTGGCGTGCCTCGCTTGATCATGATGAAAAACTTGCTCTCTCGATCCAATCTCGTAGTGGTAGCTGTAGTCGTAGAAGTGAAAGTGATACCAGTGCTAGTACTAGAGTAGAAGAAGTTGTAGCACTAGCTCTAGCACCAGAGGTTCAAATTTACAAAAAGACGCGCGGCCGGCTCTGGTGTCGGTGCTGGCCTGCGCCCGTCGTCTGATCTGTCTTGGTCTTGAAATGGAGACGCTATCGCTATGTATAGAAAGATGTTTAGGGATGAGAAGTCACAGGATCATGACAAGTAGATACGCAGTTTAAGCTCTGCAGGCTCGGGTTTCCGATGTTGATTCGTATGAACAATAGGCACGCGCATGGTTGGACGTGCAGGGAGAGGGACCGCGATAGATACGAAGGAGCTAGTTGTTTTCCGATGAGAAAGTAGAAAAAGACTGAGTAGTTGCAGAATTTGAATGCCGGCAACATGCAGCCAGCCCGGTGCGAATTCTTCTTTTATTCCCTACGAGCTTGATGAACTCACCTCTGCAGTTTCGTTTTTGCCGCAGCTATGATCAAATCGCGACGATCGTTTTTTGTCTGTGCTAGCGATCCCATCGCACAACCTCTCAAAGTTCCAACGAAATAACCCAAATTTCTTTCACAAGTTCTTGAATACGTAGGCAGGTATGTACATACCGCTCGCCGGACTGTTTCGCCTCGCGTGGCTTCTTCTGTCATCAACGCTCGATAGGTTTTTCAGGCAAACTCGAACAGCAGGACGATTCCCGACTGCCCCGGCCCCACGCCGAAGTTTGTGTTCCGCCCCTGCGGGTCCCCACTGAGCAGGATCTGACCGCCTATGTCGTCTTCCTGGGCCAGCGCCACCTCCAGTTCCCCGCGCACGAGGACCGCGCCCGACGCCGCAAACGTGGCCCCCGCCAGCAGGGCCTCGTATGCTGCCTGCAGAACCACCCTTCGCCGTAGCCGCAAAAACCCAAAGTCCACCTCCGCCGTCACGAAGTTCGCGTTGCCCGGAGAGATCCTGTCCAGGCACGGGAACGCCGGCAGCTTCACGCTCGCGCGCCCGTGCTGCTGCGCGGCCAGGGAAACCGCAGTGCTCTCGTCCACGAAGGAGTCGTCGATGCCCACTAGCCGGACGCCGGACACGCGCACGGACTGCGCAAACAGGGAGGTTGGGGGAGCCGCAACTGGTTGAGCTTGGGGTTGCGCGCCGCCGAAAGCTGGCGCTGGGAGAGGCGCGGCCACGGATGGAATTCCGGCAAGGGGTCGCGACGACGAGGAGGAGGAGGAGAGACCCGCACCAGAGGAAGACGAGCCGCCCCCGCTGCTGCTGCTAGCTCCGGGTAGCACGGACGGCACCGCGCTCGCAAGGACGAGGGGTGCAGAAGCAGATTGCTGGTTTGCCGCGCTACTGCTTCTTGAAGATGGCACTTCCTTGTTCGACTTCTTCGTCTTTTTTGCGCCCGGCATGCCGCTGCTGCGTGTGTTGCTGGGGCGCTTCGGCGACTTTGCAGAGAATGTGGTGCTGCCTTGCTCGGCCCCCAAGACGTCGGCTAACGAGTCCTGATTCTGTTGACCTGACACCACGACGAGCAGCCGGCGGCTGCTCCGCGTCGGGAGGTCCTTCATGCCGATTTTGCTGTCTTTCAGGGTCGCCAGACAGCGCTCGAAATAGGTATCGTCGGGGTAGCCATGATGCTGCTGCCCGCCGTGGTCCCGCGTCTTCAGGTGCACGTTGAAGGTGGGGCCCAGCTGTCCCCCGGTCATGCGCGTGCCGAAGCCGAACATGACGCGGCGCCGGAACGCCACCTTGAACAGCTCGAGCAGAACCACGCCCCAGTAGTTGTCCGGCAGCATTCCCGTCTCCGTGCGCGCGGCGTAGCGTTGCCCGCTGCTTTGGTCGTGGCCGCTGGGGAAGCTGAACGTCACGAAGATGGTGCCGGTGGAGCTCCCTTCCTCGCCGGGCAGCGAGGCCCCGCGGGTGAGCGACCACGCCATCGTCCCCTTCCGCGGTTGCTGTCCGGTGACCACGCCACACGCGCAGTTGCACATCGGACAAGACCGCTTCTCCTCAAACCACCGCAGGAGGCATTCACGATGGAACTCGTGCCCGCACCCCTTCAACCGGAACAGGTCTTCGCCCTTCTCCATGTCGCAGTGGCAAATCGCGCAGGTCGCGCTTCCTGTCCCATCGCCATCGCCGCCGGCAGTTGTCGACGGCTCGCTCACACGATCGCCAATCTCGTGCTCGATTGGACCGCCCTCGCCCTCCAGCTCTTGCGGCAGGGAGATGGAGCCGGAGGTCTGCTTCCACACCGCATCCAGTCCTATGCCGTACGATAGCGATTGCGACCTCCACGGCGAGGCTGCCGAGTGGCTGGCGTAGTTGGCACCGAAGTAGCTGGAAACGCCTCCGTAGCCATAACCGCCCCGCGAAGAAGTAGGCGCCGCCGTCTCGAACAGCGGTCGCGCCTTGAATTCTGACTCTTTGTGGATGCGAGGACTCGCTTTCCCGCCAACGCCCTTGCCCCCCTGGGAGTCGGTGGCCGCGGACGCCTGTCCCGTGGGGTCTTGCGCGCTTGAGCTTGTTTCCGCCGGCGTCGCGGTATTCAAATCCTCTTTCCATTCGCCGCCCCCCAGGCTCTCGAGCGTTTTGCCCGCGAGGAGTACCTTGCGCACCGTGCTGCCCATTCGTTCGAAGCGGTGCAAGTGCTCCAGCACGTAAAAGACGCTGTCCGAAAAGCGGCAGCACGACCCCGACGCTCCCTGTTGCAGCTCCGCCACGGTTTCGACCGCAATCGCCTGCGGCCGTGCGCTCGGGTCCAGCTGCAACACCTCCAGCGCCAAGAGGTCGCACCAGTCGGGCCGCGCGCCGGGCAGCAGCGCCGGCTCCAGAAAGCAATCCCAGACGTCTCCCTCGTTTGTCTTCGCGCGCGAGTAAGACGCGCCGGGGGCGAACTGTCCGTACCGCGGGCCGTTTTTCCGCGACGCCGCGTCCGAATTCTTTCCGTCGCCGGGCAGCTGCCCCGCGGCACTCCGGGGGGCGATCAAATACTGGTCCAGGAAGTCCTCCTTCGCGGTAAACTTTTCCGGGAACGCCTTCAGACTTTTGCCTCCCGCCAGACGTCCGCCGAGGGCGGAGACCAGCGCCTGCACGCCCCGAGTCGCCCACGACGCCGCGAGCGCTCCCTGAGCTGCACCAGGGCTCTCCAGCACGACCTCGAGGTCCTCCTCGCCCCCGGTCGGGATTGTGAAGCCGCGCTGTCTCTTCAGGTCCGGCCGTTCCCGTCCGTAGCGATACACGGAATCCCGTACGCGCCGGGAGTACTCCTCACGGTTGCTGCGGTAGAGCTCCGCGGCGTCGTAGTTCTGCTCGCACGAAGCGAACATGTGAAACGGGGCGACGACGCAGTTGTCCGGCGTCAGCGGCAGCGCCGTGGCGCCCGCATTACCATTACCTTTACCTGAACCCCCCGCATTAAATACAACAGGCTGAAAAGACCGGGAAGTGCTGCTGGTACTAGTAGAGGCTCCTGCACCACTAGCTGCTCCGGTTCCGTTTTTCAAAATGAGCCAGATGTCTCGAGGCGCAATTGCTTTCCTCGCGGCGTTGAAATTGGCAGCGATAAGCTTCGCGACATCGAGCTCCACCACGAAATCTGCAAATCCTTGCCGGCTACCACCATAATTGTTCATCAACACCTGTTTGTTTTCAGAAAATCTGTACTCATCGACCCAGCATCTCTCCTCGCCCAAAGAACCTTCAACGAAGGCACTAGCACAAGCTGAGCGGTGCCCTGAAAGTGAAAGTGAAACTACGTACCAGCTTCTTTCTAGAATCTCGCTCTACTTCTTATACAATCACAACATTATTTAACTACTTTCATATTCATCATTAGATCACCTGCTCCTTAGTCGCGTGTCCCGGGTGGCACGCGGTCGCATAGATGCCAGGACCATACGCTCCGCTTGCGGACGCGTTGAGGATCATGGCGCTTTTTATCTTCTTGGCAGTGTCCGCGCGCGTGTAGTGGTACAACTTTCTGGGCAGTCCCGTGCTCGGGTCAGTCGGGTTCATGTCCTGGATCTGCTTCGCAGTCAAAAATGTCTGGTCACCCCTGCAAAAATAAATCGGTTCCTATTGGTGCGAGGTGGATCTTCAACGTCATTCACAGTCGTTCTTTAGCTCCACACTGGGTCGGTCATTGCCGTTCATTCTCTGAACTCAACGAACAAGAATGAATCAATCTAGATGACGAGGCAGCTGAGCGGTTTACAACCATTACCACTTCTATGTATTTTTCGCCGCGAGGGCTCGGGCTGTAGACTACTAACTCGACCTGTTGCAAATGAAAGAAATGACATCGAATAGAAATCAATGTACCGCCCCCTCTTGTCGGCGCCCGGGTCTCTACCACTACCGTCGTTCCCGTCTTCGAACGACAGATTCTCCTTCGGATCCGAGAGTAGTGAGCGCATTGTTTGTAGGACCGTCTCGCACGAGAACGTTGGGCTCCACATCTCCTCCAGGATCGCCTCGCAGATTCGTCCGTCGGGCCCCACGTTCGGGTGGAAGATCGGGTGCGCGAACCTCGCTTTGAAGGGCCTCAGCGGGTAGTCGCTCGGGGCGGTGAGGACCACCTCGAACACCCCGCGCTCCCAGGGCGTGGTGATCGGGCCCTGAATGAAGCCCACGACATCGTAGGAGGCCTCGCCCGGCTGCAAATTGCAGAACTGCTCCCTGTCGATAAAGACGCCGTCCGCCTCGAGCGTCACGGGAAGCTTGCCCAGCTTCACGCCCTCCTTCTTCAGCCGCGTGTGCGCCATGTTGAGCGCTTCGGGCGAGCTGGGGAACGAGGAGGATACGACTGCTGGTAAAGGACGAGACGAAGGTACGGCTGGGTTGTACAATGAACTGGCCTGCCCAAATCCTCCTGTGCGGCCTAGGGAAGGGCTGGGGTGATGCTGAAGATGCAAAGGTGCCCCGCCCAAGCTGCCTGGACTGGAGCCTGTAGAGCCACCAGACTGTGCCTGTGGTGCCGCAGTGGAGGACGCTGAGGATGGTGATGCCAACAAGTGGTGCGAAGAGTTGTTGCTAACGTAGTGGTGCGCAGAACCGGTCGTAGCGGAACCGCTCGCGGACCCGGTCGCTGCCGCTGAAACTGAATAGCCCCAAGTGATGGGGGTGTTTGTGCTATACTTATGTGCGCGACTTTTGCGCGACTTGTAGAGTTGTGAGTAATTAGGATGTGCGCGACTTGTGCGTCGGCTCCCGGACGGACCGTTTCCCCTCGCCGGAGATCCGACCTGCGCACATTGACTGTCACTCGTGCTTTCGTCGTCCGAGTTGTTTGTACCAACTGCTGCTATTCGACTGCTGTTGCCAGCAGGCTGCTTCTGCGAGTGCACACCTTTCCGCGGCATTTGATTTTGAGGCAACGGTAAAAATAAAACGGCCAGTGACGACCAGAGACAGAGTCACGATGAAGAAGATAAGTTAGTATTATTCAACTCGAGAGTAAGCGACGTACGAGATTCATCGAAGCAAGTAAGCTCATGTTCATCGATCGAAGCATCCTCCTCCTGTGTCCGCAAGTCGATCCATCAACGGGCTTTATTTTTCATCTCGAAACTTCGTATAGTCGAAAAACTGACTGGCTGGAGCTCTCGATCAGCACGAAAGAGCGCGCTGTTTGGCGCTCGATTTCTGAAGTGGTTCATCACCCTGAGCCTGAACGCGAACCACCTAAGTATTCGGAGAGAAGATTCTGATTCTCAACAACAAGCCGAAGGATGCTGTTGATCATGATCACGTTCCGTTCACGTTTCACCTCGGCGGGTTTGATGATGTTGAACTTCTGTTGATCAACTTCAACAAGAACATCCACGTATGAAATATCATTTGATGTTTGATTTCTCCATCTCCTCAAAACCATCAACTTCAGCACCAATGCCTAGGCACTGGTTACAACATCACGGCGACGAGACACAAAAATCTTTTTCTGGCAGGTCGCCGTGGTGTTGCAGGCAGGCCGCCGCACTCTCTCCTGCGAGTTCGCATAGTAATGGTGCTCGTCTCTTCCCTGTTTTCATGATGAATCAATCTGTATCTAATCAACCTCAACAAAAGCACTGTCGTGATCATTATTTCGCTTTCTCCTTAATATGCGCTGATGAACCAAAACATGAATATGGAGGATCATGCCGGATTGAAGTGCTCCTTCTGGTAGTTCCCTGTGTATTCTCTTTTACTGCATCTGACATCATTATCTACAAACTACGTCCAAGCCCCCTCAAACGACGAGCTACTGTACTTCGCGCACGACAACCCGACTTAGTATCGAGCGCCAGAGCGTCGCGCTGACGGCGATGTTATAGTGGCCGAGATTTGTGAGCACTGCGAAGGAGGTGTTTGCGGCCACGGACTCCAACGTAACCGCTGCCGGGTAAAAATTCTCTACCGCCCCATGATCGTTCGTCGGAAACATCAGCCCGAATGCCGAATAGGGGTACACCAGGAAATCCCCACTGCCCCCGAAAAAATGAGCACCGCCGCGCAGGAGGTGAGTCGAAGTCGATTTCCGCGTCCTTTTCCCATTGATGTTTTTGATGCTCCCTTTCGTCCCCGCGGCCCGACCACGAGCTACGATCCGCGCCAGGGTGCGGCTGAGGTCGGCGGTTTGCTCGGACCGGGGAAGCAGGTCGATGTGCAGCGCATTGCCGCCACCGAGGAGGGGCTTCAAAAGAGATTCCGGGAATGTGCGGTACAGCCATAAGACGGTGTCGCTGCCGCAAAACGGACCCGACATGGACGCGATACTGTAGAGTTCCACGTTCTCGAGGGGAGCGGGGAACAAGAGTTCTTCTTTGCGTGCAACCGGACGAGTCTCGTCCTCTTCATCGGGGGGCATGGGGGGGGCCTCGAGCGTCTGCGAGCCAAGCCGGTTGCGCACGGAAGATGTCACTGTAGTGCGCGCGTTCGTGGGAGAGTCGACTGCGGATTCGGTTGCCGTCGAGGCAGCCTCAGGTGATGGGAAAAGCGTTTCACGCGTTAAAACGTCTTTTTCAATGTCCGCTGAATCAGGCGTACCGACGCCAAACAGTCGCGAAGCCAGCTGCACCGTCAACAACCCGCCGCACGAGTGCCCCACGAGCGACACTGTTATCCTCCGATCATCATGAAGATCATGCGCTGGTGGGTCGCGATTCCTTGTTCCCTCGAGAAGCGGCAACTTTTCCCCGGAACTTCTACCTTTACGCACCGACGAGCTTCTCTTGCTCCCCAACGCCAGTCTCTCCCTTCCCGCCTGAATCCTCTCCAGTCGTGCCCGCACTTGCGCCACTACGTCGTCCGTGATTTCCTCCACGTTGCCGCTGTAACTGAGGAGAAACGGACCACTGAGCCAGTTGATGTAGATGACAGTGGTGGTGAGGCCGTGGACCCCGAAGAAATACCGCGCGTAGAGGTAATTCGCGGAATTAGCCCCCATGCCATGCAGCATAACAATGTAATGGGAGTGGTTCCCCGACTCGTCCACGTATCGAAAAAGCAAGCGCTCGAGGGCGAAGGGCACTATCACCATCGGAATGAGCAAGAGTTCGAGGATGGTCGTGACAAGTTGCACCACCCTGGCGCAAAAGGCCCGGAAACCGACGCAGCAGTTCGTGGCGAGCTGCTTGCTCTTTTTAATGTCACGGCGGCGCTGCTCGACCTGGTGCGCCCGAGCCATGTCGCTGTGCAGGCGCTCGAAAACGGTTTTTGTAGCTTCCTCCTTCACTTCCGAATTCCTCGTCGATGGAGCCGATCTTTCCGATGAAAAATTTTTATCGTCCTTTAATATCGCGTTTTCGAGCGCTTCCGAGTAGCGAAGCGCACTGTCGTACATGAAGATATTCTGCCGGCGCACAACTCGCATCAACCTGTCCCACAGAAGCGCACCCAAAACAGCAGGAGTCTCTTCCTTGTGGGCCGCGGGGTGGTCAAACATTTTCGAGTCCTGATCTTCTTCGCTTTGGAGGGTGCAACGCGTAGTACTACTACTTCTCCTCTTCACGGGCCGCAGGACTTCGCCGCGGTGGCTGCCGTCCCCCTGCTCTCCAACTCGCACTTCGCAACACGAAAACGCGTTCCCCTCGGTTTCGTACCGATCCACGTCGCGGTACCGCACCCAAGCGTCCCTTCCTCTTGAAGAGGTTTTTCGCTTTTCCAGCCCCGTCAGCCGCGAGTAGTACGGCCGTACGCGCGCCCCGCGCCCGCCGCAGCAGCAGCCACACAACGCCACCGACACCAGACTCAAAAAGCCGTGTCCGAGGCACGCGATGACCTCCCGCGGGAGGCCGAAGAACAAATACCGCAGACAGAAAGGCAATGCGATGGAGAGCTCACTGAGAAAGAGGAAGGCAGCCCCCACCGTGCTGCTTCCGAGCAGGAACTTCGCCGGCCACATGAGCAGCACGAACCCGATCGGGGGATGCAGGGCTGCATTCTCCGCACCCTGGAAGTTGAAGCCCACCGGCGCGAGCAGTGCCCACACGACGACGAAGAGCGGCACCAGGACGCCGTCTACCCAAAGCATGTAGCCCAGAATGGGGGCGAGCGTGGCAAGACCCAGAAACGCGTTCCTCGAGAGCGCGAAATCGGTCCACACAGCAGCAACGTTGTGCTCGAAAGCCAGCCAGAACAGGAATAGGTGCACAAAGAGTACGGCGGCGCAAATCAGCACGTTGTAGGCAGCTTGCGCATAGAAAGTACCGCTGCGGCGAAGCCGCCCCGCGCCCCTGAACGGAGTTGTCATGTTGGTGATGGTCGTGCACGTGCTACTTCCCCTTTCCTATATAGCGTGCTTCTACGACGAAGACGATGACGAAGTCGAAGTGACCACCATTCTAAAAGTTCGTGATCAGATGATGCTGTGCTTGGGGTTGGGATTGCGATTGGGTGAATGACCTAGCTATCATTCAAGAAAACACAAATCAGGGGCCTGTCCGTCACCACATGATCAAACACACATTGGAACTGAACGATTTGTAGTGACTGAGTCTGAGGACAAAGTACGCGTATCAAGATCAACAAGGATGGTTCGCTACACCTGAGGACTTCACGAGGGAATGTTGAGGTCACACGAAGAACCCCAACGGTATTTTACAATTCGGAAAAGAATCCGTTGCTCGACCTGCATGATCTTGATCTTCGTGTGTGTGTCAAAGCATCCTGGTGGAACACTGATTGCGATTGAGGGACTGATCCTTTCTTGGCTCGGCGTCAGGGTCAGCCTCAGAGTAAGGCTAAGCTTTAGAGTTAGAAGTAGTAGTAGACGTAGAGTTAGACCCTACTAGACCCTACTAAAAGAACCAAATTCGCGTCACTTGCTGAGCATCGACGCAAACTCCGCTGACTCATACACATACTGTAAGTATCCGATCCACAGAAAATGGTTCAGGTTCTGCTTGGCTTTCAAGAACTGCGTTGCCCATGCTCCGACGTGGGGGCGAATCAATTAAAGAAAAAAACCTTGATTTTGACGAAATTCGTTACTGATTCTTGCCGCACTTCCTCTTGCCCGAGATCTGGCGCCTGCCTGCGGCAAAATAAATACCGCTACCGGCGTTTGTTGGTTGCGAAAAAATAAAGTTCAGCGACATAGCTTAAAGTTGTACGCGTACGGCGTCCCTGATCGAATAGTTGTGGGATCGATGTTTGTAGCCTTCTGATCTTCAGCTTGAGCTTGTTCCTTCATACTATATGATCCTGGCTGGGACTCCCGGCGCTTAGCTGAGTTTGTTGGGTACTTGCGCGGCGCCGTCCAGCGACTTCCCCTGGGAAATGGAAAAGTCCAGTTGTTCCGCGATTATGCGGGACAGAGACATCTGGGCGCTCGTGTTCGCCCTGTTCGCCCGCCCATCGCACGGGGACCCGGCAGTAGGAGTAGCTCCTGCGTCGGCGTCCACCTCTACACCCTCTTCATTCTCTCTGCTTTTGGTGATGTTGATAACCTCCGAACATGGTTCCGTGTCCGCCCTCGGAACTGCAGGCTCCACCTCTATCTGTACCACCGCGGCCTCGCGCACGTTGCCTTCACCCGACCTCCTGCCGGGCGCATGCTGCAGTGTGTTCGGCCTTTTCCGAGGTGGGGGACTGCTGCCGAGGTAGGGGGCGGTAGTTGCGGTACTTTTTGCTGCTGGTACTGCGGTCGAGGCTGAGGGAGCACTGTGAGGATCTCCGCTCGAGGACGAGCTCCCATGTTGCCTTTGGACAGGTGCTGCGGAGGCCGGATTTATTTTTGCACCAGAAGTTTTGACACTGCGGTCGGCCGCTGGGTCCGTCCGTGGGGCGGCCCCCGGCGTGCGCACGCTGTCTTCCGCTCCCGACGATTTTGGTTGCGCGTTGGCGTTGCTCCTTATGTTTCTCGTCCGCGGCGGGTGTTCTTGCCGCGGAACGACGATGACCTTGATCACAGGCTTTGGCGCCGGAGCGGACCGCGGCATCACACGGAAGGGCGCTCGTTTAACGGTGTTGGTCGCCACGTTCGTCTTCGTCCCACCACCTCCGCTGCCGCCCGCCTCCCCTGCACACGCCGCTTCGACGCCACTGTTCATCTCGCAAAAATCGATCGACGACTTGCTCGTGGTCGCGGACACCTTACTCGCATTACTGCTCTTCGCGGCATCGGTCGTGGAAGAAGTCTCGGCCCTCTTCTTCACGATGGTTTCCGGAGAATGCGATGGCAGTGCCTGTTGCGGTGTCGCGCTCGCGGGTGTCGGTTTCTTGGACGAAGTACTAGTCGCTGCTCTTTTCGATGGACGCTGCGAGGACGAGACAGATGACGAAGAAGACCCCCCGAGCGCTACGGCACTTCTGCTGGACGTCAATACGCGGCTTTTGGTACCTGACGGAAAGGCCGACGATCGTGCGCGCGGTCCCGACTGCGTGCCATACAAACGCGCGGAACTCGGGGGGCGCTGTGGCTTGCTCGAATTCCCCCCTGGAAGATGAACGGAATCTTTCGAGCTTGTTCTTCGTACTGAGTGCTCTTGATACGCGGCTGCCGCAGCTCGATCACGCTTCTGCCGACTGCTCTTGAACGCTATCGGCGCGTTCTTCATCGACCGGCCAGAGACTCGATCAGAATCTTCCCGCGCACTGCTGCTTCGCATTTCTTTCTTTTTACGGCCTGCAGGCGCGTCGGGCTGCTCGTCCTGCTCGTCAGTAACACTGATGACCGCTCCTCGTGGTGTCCTAATTTTCCGCATGCCGCGACGGCACTCCTTGACAGAGGACCGGAGAAGGGGTCGCCGCGTCTGCGTCGCAGCGACGCCGAATCCTTGCACTTGAGCCGCCACCACGACCTTGACTGACCGGTCGGCTTGACCCCGAGCTGCCGCGGTTGAGGACTCCCTGAAGATGAGAGTGAGAGAGGGAGTGACGGGTTCGCAAATCACACTAGTACACCAAAGCCAAGCGCAAGGGCAAGCATAAAGCCTGTCACTATCACTAACCAGTTCTTCAACTGAGTCGCACATGGAGATCACCCAAAAGAAGTACTCGCCCGTTGTCATCTCTGTCTGCTTCAGCTTCGTCCCTGGGGGCAGCACGTGTTTCGGTCGCGGCGCCTCTTTGTGGTCCAAGTTAAAGGCATCGTGAGCAGCGGGTCTCTCCGTGGGCGCGAAGTCGTACCTGCCCGAGCAAGACGAGCCTCCCAGCACCATGTCACCAGAACCAGCCTGCACAGGTACTAGCTGCGTCTGTTTCTTCTTTGGTGGGGATCCGAGAATGCCCCGGCTCCTTTCGACGACTCGCGGCGGTTGCGCTCCAACTACAGCTGCAGCGAAGGAGGCCGAGTCATCGTCGACGAGGCGCATTGAGGAGTTGCTAGACACGCCCCCGATGTAGGACGCTGAATCCTCCTCAAGAAATCCTACTGAGTTGTGGCTCTTCTTCGACAGAATCGACGAGGACACGGACGCCGCCTTTTCCTGTGATTGTTTTCGAGCGTTCGAAGACTCCGCCACTGCATCCGGTCTGCCGAGCGCGCGCAGCTTGGATGTGAGCTCCAACAGCTTCTGACGGACCTGAGGGATTTCGATGTGTGTCAGGAACAACTGACACTTTCTTTTATCTATCAGGTGGTGGAAGGCGAGGCACCAGGGCGGGCGAATGAAATGCCCAGGTCCAAATGACAGTAAGTACTAGTACACGGCTACCTAAAATGAAGATGAGTGTATCTCTATGTCCATACCTGATCCGTCTTTTCTTGCTCTGCCGCGCGAGTCTCGAGCAGCTGTGAGGTTGACGCAACGTCCAAAAACTCCTGCTGCTCTCGAATCGTGGAGTCTCCGGCTCTGCTCCCGTTTGCGCTGTCAAATCGCCGTGGCTCTCTCTGCAGGTGCGTTAGAACGTCTGTTAGGGATGCTCGTGCAAGCAGCGACATGTCGGTTTCGTCAAGCTCGCCCACTACCTGGCTGCTATCAGGAATTTCGCACGCGTCCAAAAACTCGCTTCTACTCATCTCGTTCTTGCGCTCGTCGGGGGCGATAGAATCCCCTTGACGATGAGTCTCCACCTGTCCTCCCGAAGCTGAATGCGCTCGGCTCCGTTGTCTTCGCTCCTTGCTGTGCAGGGACACGTCGTTCACGACCTCCAGCCCCTCAAACTGGATGGACGATCCGCCCGCGGCCTGTTCGGCGATCTCTTCCTCGTCCACTGCCGGCAACCGCTTTTCGCGAGAAGGGCCAGTTTTTCCGCCGGGACCCGCTTGCAGAACGTGCGGGGACGCTGCCTCCGCCGTGAGGAGCGTTTCTCTGTCCTCCGCAGTCCCGTACTGAATGCTTCCGTACGACTCGCAGGAACCACTGTCTCGTCCTGCTCCCCCCCGACCTCCTCCTCCCCGCAGCACGCTGCAATCCTTCAGCGTCGTGCTGCACTGCAAGGGCGTCGCTACTTTTTGCGCTTTTGTTCCACCACCATCGGATGGTTCATCTGCGCAGCAGCTCCTCCTGGTCATCGACCTTGACTGTTCCCGCGTCGAGTTTGGTTCCGCGGACGCCAGGTAGTTGGAGCCCCTGCTCTCGTCGGGGGACCTCGCCGGCACCTCCTGCAGCTTGTACACCTTCTCGCGATCGGTTCGCAGCGATTCCACCAGTTGCGGCTCCTGTTCCTCCAGCGCGCCAAGCGTTTCCGGAAACTGCTCCAGCAGGGACAAGAGGTCCGTGTCGGCAGGCATGAGCTGGATTGTTCCGGAGCTTTGTCGGTGGATCTTGGCCGCCCCGTCGTCCGCATCTTGGTCGCAGAGCGCATCGAAGGGCGCCTGCAGCAGCTGGTCGCAGCAGTCGGACAGATTCAAATCTTCGAGCTGGTCCGCGGCACCGTCCTCTTGTTCGGCCGCGTTCGAGGATGTTGTGGTGGCATCCTTTACGAGCGCACGGCACGCCGCCCGAACGCGGCGCTTGCTCACGTCCCACAGCGGCCCTGATGAAGAAGTATTTCCTGTTGTCGTCCTCACACCAGCACCACGCTTCGCTCCTTCTCGCGCGCTATTTTGCTGCACGATCTCCTTGAGCTGGTCACTGCTCTCTTCCACCTCCGAAAACGCAGTCGCAGAGCGCGAGCGATTTCGCTGTGAAGAAGACTTACCTGCCGGACCAGGAGGAGAGCGTAGCAAATCCCGATGGCTCGCTAGCACGTGCACGAGGTCCTTGTGGAAATCGAACATCTGCCGCTGCTTGCGATCCTCGCGGTCCGCGTCCCGCCAGTGTTGTTCGAAGGACTCATCCTGGTCGAAGGCTTCGCTCTTTGGAAGCTCCATGCCACGCAGATAGGTCTGCATCTGGAGGTATATAATTTTAATATAGTTTCTTGTAGTGTGGTGCCGAGTCGGTGGCGGGAGTGTGGTAGAACATTGAATGAATACATTTCGTTGACGCAGACTGGGGCAACTTAAATGTGGTACCAGGCTCCGAAGTTCCGCTTCCTGTCGTAACACCTGTTGTTCCTTTGCGCGGAGAACGTCTCTTCTATCAGCGGAAAACGGATTTGCATCGCATTCCGCTACCTCTTGGCGGCCCGCATGGGGAGCTGCGTAACGCGACGCCTCGCCCCTCTTCGCGATCCTCATCGTCATCTTCTACCGATCTACGCCTACCCACCGTAGCAGCTTGTAGGCGGTGGTCTCAACTACTGCGCGACAATTTTCTTTACATTCACGATGCCTCTTCACTTTTAGCAGCGAAACATACAAGTGCATCCCTATCGCTCGTAGCTCTAGCAAGAGTTTTTTTGTTCATTGCGATTGCTGACTCCAAGTGGCTAATCTAACTCTGAAGCGCCTGTGCTGCTTGATCGCTCTCTCTTTTCGCATGCATTTTGAGTTTGCCTTTTTGATTTTGCGCTTTCCAATGGTCCAAACAACTCGAGCCCCCGTGTGCGCACAGCGTGCCGTAGCTACAGCGAGGAATCTCAAACTCACGACTCGCACTCCCGATGCGTCTGCGACCATGGCCATGTAGTTTGTTAGTTTCTTTGGGTTTCTTTTCGTTTGCTGAGCGCAGATTAACTCTGTCTGTGAGTCTATCACCAGGGAGACATTGATTTCTTGATGCGAGGTAAGCAAATGCATTTTTGTGCTGTGTTTGTGTAGGTGTACTCACATACGTACACGTAGTAGGTGAGGAGCCGCGAATGTAAATGTTGCTGTTGCATTTTTTTCTGGCGTCGCGGTCGCTCACCGACACGTTGGATAGGATAAGCAGGCAAAACAAAAAGTAGCGGTCGCAGCTTGATGCAGCGACTGCGACCTTGTTGTTCAATTGATTCTACAAGGCAAGGGGCTGTAGGTCAGCACCACAAGCTATTCCTGGTGCCATAGCTGGGGCACTTGCAAAATCTATTCGATAAATAGGGTTTCACGTAGAATCGCGGTACGCGTACGGTGAGTCTTGGCTTTCATTCACCTTGGTTTCTTTTCAACTTCTACCTAGGTGGGTTGATACATCAGTGCTGTGCTTGCAGATGGGATGAATCGTGTAGAACTACGTACCAATTCCAGTACGGGACCACGACACCACGTTAACCGGTTCATCGCATTTCGTCGTCCGTTGCTTCGGTCACGCGGGCACTCCGTCTTTTCCTTTCCAGCCCGCTGGCACTGCCCTCTTCACGTTGGCTGCTTTCGCGTGCACTGTGTCTGGGAATTCCGCTTCCCGCCTGAAGAGCACGTGCGCGCCCGTCTTCGCAAGCGCACTCAGTTTGCTTTTCACGTCCCCCGTATCCGTCTTCGCGCTCACCAGGAAATCGTGCACCACCGCGATTTTGTCCCCCGCTGCCAAACCGACACTGCCTCCCCACTTCCCCACATCGGTGAGCGCGCCGCCGTCTCCGAGTCCGACTGCTAACTGGCTAAGTGCGTCTCCCGCCGGGCACCACAGCTGCACGTACTGTTTCGCCTTCTTGGCGCGCAGAAACGCGAACGCCGCGACTGGGTTGTCTTTTCTCGCGAACTTGCGCTGCACCTTCTGCGCGATCGCATCGGAGGGGGAGCTGCCGAGCCACGTCGGGACCAGGGTCACGCGCTCCTGGAGCGTGCCGACGGCAATGAGCATGTCACCGACCAGAACGTTGTTCTTCGCCGCGCGACTGGGTCCGGACCCGTCGGGCAGCTTAGGGAGGACTTCCGACACCCTCACAATGGGGTACGTGGACCAGTCGAGCCGCATGCCGAACAGCTGGGCGACCTTCTCCGCGGGCTGGAGGGAGGCGTCATTCAGGATCTTGTCGTCGATCGAACTTTGTGCCCATCCGACCAATCCGGCACCCACGAGGTCCTTGCTGGTGCCCAGAATTTGGGCGCAAAAAGGTGCCTCTGTCTTCGGCATCGGCGGCGGACCCGCGGGCGCAGCGCCGGGCGCGGCTGGTGCGGATGCCTTCACACTCGGAGCCGCGCTTGTTCCAGCTGCAGGCGCAGCTCCGCCCAGCTTCAGCGCCGCTTGCCACGCCGGCAGCAAATCCCGCCTCACGTCCACGGCCTTTTTCCGCGTTTCGTCCGAAAACGGCTTTTCTCTCCTCACCAGAATGTGCAGTGGCCGCAGCCCCGAGGGGGCGACGCGCTTGTCGATTTCGCTCGGGTCTTTTTCTCGAAGGGCGTCGTGCGCCACCACTATTCTGTCCTCCGGCTTCAGGCCAAAGCCGTCGGCCACGCCCCCCGGACTCACGCTCGCGATCTTTCCATTTTGCACGACCATGCCCAGTTCAAGCTCCTTCACCTCCAACTGCACGTAGCAGCTTTCGTGCTTCTTGGGGAGAAAAGCGAAGGCCGCCACCGGGTTGTCCTTCCGCGCGAATTTCCTTTGGATTTTTTGGATGAGCGCGTCGTTCGGTTCGCTGCCCGGGTACGAAGGAACGAGGGTGATGCGCTCTTGCAGCGTCCCGGCCATGAGGAGCATATCGCCGACGGCGACGTTGTTCTTCGCCGCGCGACTAGGGCCGGAGCCGTCGGGCATCGTTGGCTCGATCTTCGCCACGCGGACGATCGGATAATCCCGCCAGTCAAGCTTCATGCCGAACAACTTCAAAAACTTCTCCTCGGGGGGGAAGGAGGCGTCGTTGAGAATGGAACCGTCGATGGAACTTTGGGCCCATCCACAAAGGCCTGCACCGGCTAGGTCCTTGCTCATTCCCACGATCTGGGTACAAAACGGCGGGTCGGGCCCGGTCCTCTTTTGCGGCGCTTTCGGCGTTGGTGCGGCCGAGGCTTTTGCCGTGGAGGCCGCCGTGGTTGCGGCCGTTGTGGAAGCGGAGGCATTGGCTGGTTTCGCGGAACTCTTAGCGGAGGCAGCGGGAGCCGCAGTTTTCGTGGCAGGAGCTGCAGCTGGTGCTTTTTTGCCGGCAACTGGAGGTGGAGATTTCGTGACAGCTGCAGCTGGTGCTTTTTTGCCGGCA
>RXOD01004875.1:0-17534 GCA_005223375.1 Amoebophrya sp. AT5.2
TGTAGGCGGCAGAGGGCACCACCTCTGCTCAGATGTCCGCCTGTTTCTCTACTAGTGACGACTTTCGCTTCGCAGCTCCCCGGTCGCCGTGCTCGTGATGATCGTGGTGAGCCTGGCCGTGAGGGTGAGTGGAATTGTGCTTAGCTGCAGCTGCAGAGGCCGAATCGGTGTGTGCGCGGTGGGGAGAGGATCTCCTGGCAGCATGGTCTGCCGCTCCGCTTTTGTCGTGTCGAGAACCGTGGTGGTGGTCGGCAAGAGAGGATCGCCTTTGGTTCGATGCTGGAGGCGCTGCGGCTGCCTCGTGCTCACGATCGTCGCGATGAGAAGAGGGCGACTTGTGCGTAGCAGCTTCTGCCCCGTGTGCTCCGGCTGCCTGCTCGTGAGGATGACGTTGCTTTTTTTCCTGGTCGTGAAGATGAGTAGTAGCGGAAGCGGACTTGCGCCTAAGATGATCATGATCTGCAGGAGCTTGCTGCGCTACTACCTCTTGGCTCCGGCTGTGGTGGCGAGAGCTTCTCTGTTTTGATGCAGCCGGCGCTGCTGCTGCCTCGTGCGTATTTGCATGTTTGGACTCGCTCTTTGGAGCTCCTTGTTTGCTCTTTGGAGCTCCCGCTGCGGCTCCGTCGTGAACGTGACGGAGATGCGACGACCTTCGCTTGGATGACGAGACTGCTGCGACCACTGATCCGTCCGCATGTTCGTGAAGATGTCGAGATGATTTTTTGTGCGTACGTTTGCCAGTTTTGCGGTCCGCGTGGAGGCCAGACGCGGCACTAGAGCTCTCTACCTGGACCTGCTCCTGACGCTGACTGCCACTGCTTGACCTACTACTAGACCTTGAAGATCTCGATGCGTGCAGAGAGCGCGAGGAGTGGCTGTTGTCGGAAGTTTTCCTTTTCTTGTGTGCAATGTCCTGTCGGGCGAAGGTGACTCTGCCTCGGCGGGTGCTGGACCGACTGGGCGGAGCGGTTCCGGCTGCGGAGGACGGGGGCGCCGCCTCTCCCTCTGCCTTTATCAAGCCCGGTCGGCTGTTGCTCGAGGCCTTCCCGACAGCAGCGGAAGTGCTGGTGGCGACCCGCCCATCGTGGTGACGACGGGGCCCAGGAGCGTGGTGATCATGGTCGTGCCCGGCTTCTTGGTGAAACTGATGGGCATGGTCGCGTCGATCTTGGTCCGAGACGACGTCGTGTGCTCGTGCTGGTGGCGTCGCCGCTGCGTCAGCAAGAGAACCTAAAGCGACCGTCTCCGGTGCCTCCGCCTGTTCGATTGCACCTGCCGCCGCTGCCCCCTCCGCCGCTTCCTTGTTTTTTGCGTGGTGGTGGTCGGTTCTTTCGTACGCTTCTAGGGCGCGGTGTCTCACCGCCTGCATCAAGTGCTCGCGGCGCACGGGAGAGGACTTGTGCTTTGGAGCCGGCACTTTCCCTCGTGCCCCAGCGACTTCCTGTTCCGCCGCCCCGTACTCTTTTTTTTCGTCAACGACTTCTCTCCTCTCCCCTGCGGTAATTTTCGCGTGGTGGTGTTCCGTTTCCTTGTACGCTTCCAGAGCGCGGTGTCTCACTGCGTGGACCAAGTGATGGTGCCGGTGCTTGTACTGCCGCCGCGCAAACTTTTCAGCAGCCTTCGCCGTCACTGCGGAGTGCAGCGAAGGCCTCTTGCTCTGTTGCGAGTGCTTGCTCATTCTATCCTCGGCTTCAGCGTCGCGTCCACGACCTCCGACTCCATTCGCGCCCCCGCTCGCGCTCTGCTGGTTGTGCACTTTGAACTTTCGCACTCCGGTTGCCTCGTGCACCGTGTCTTTCACGCGTACAGCACCGGCGGAACCCCGCGAAAGCCGTTTCTGCACGACCCCAGGAGGAAGGCTGAAGTGCACGTGCTTCTCCGTCGACTCATCGTCGTGAGTCTGCGTCCCGCCGGGTTTTTTGGTCGGCGTCGAGGACGTCCCATCCGATGCACGAATGGACGACTTCTTGCCAGCAGCACTCCTACTTTTGTGCTCTACTCCCGCCGCGGCTGCCTCCAAAGCCGCTTCCGCTTGATTTTGCATTTCTTTCGCTCTCCGTATGCGCTCCACGGCGGCAACGAATTCCGCGCAAGGTCGGCGTAGCCGCAGGGCCACGGTTCCGCGCGGCTCCGAGTCCACCACCTCCTGTTTCACGACATCTTCTCCAGCAGGTGCAGGAACAGGATTGCGAAGATGGTGATGTGTATACACGCTGGAGTGCTGTTCTGGCTTTGCTGTAGGCCCCGTAGCGCGCGCTCGCTTGAAGATCACGTCGCCGAGAAGTAGCATGTCCTCTCCGCTGCTTCCAGTTCTACGCCTCGGCACCGCTAGGATTTGGCAGCTGACCACGGCAACCTGACCGCCATCCTCCACCTCGTCTTGGATCAGAGCCAGCGAACCGTCTGCGCGGATCACCGCTTGCACGGCCCGGTGTGCCGCGATCGCCTCATGTTTCGTGGGGAAGTTTTTCGTTATCACCGGCGGTGGCGTCGGTTGTATCACACTTGTTTTCGACGTCCCCATGATAGAAGTGCCATCACTGCCGTTCGCCGCCTCTGCTGCTCCAGCTCCTGCCGACGCGAATATTTCCTGCAGGCTCAGCGAGTGCGGGCGGTTCGTTTTGTGCCTTCCTGCGGCGAGGGGCTCGTTTTCCAACACGTCGGCCTCGAAGCACAGGCACGCAAAGCACGGCAACGATTTGGACAGTACGCGCCAAGTGCGCAGCAGCGCCGACGGAGCGAATTCGCCCGGCGCGGCCACGTCGCGCCAGCGCGCCTTCCACTCCACGTACACAGCCTGCAGGAGGTCGGTGAGCTCCTCGCGGTTCCAGCTGCTTTGCTTCGTCCGCACAACCTCGCCGGCGCTGTTGCGAATTTCCACGTGCTCCGGCCGCTTGAAGTCCTGCACCAAAACCTGCGGGAAGACGTCGCTCAGCGTGGGCTCAAACGTGTCGAAGTGCTCGTCCCACTTCTGTTGGGGCGTCTTCCCGTCGTCGTGCTCGCGGTTTAGAGCTTTTTGCCGCGCTTTCTCGGTGCCCGCAGCGAAGTGGTCTTCCAGCTCCTTCGCGCGGTCCGCGTTCAGGAAGGACTTCTCCTTCTTGTTCGCTTCTTCTTCCTCGTCGGCGATCTCGTCCTTCAATTGCCGCGTCTTCGCAATCAGCAGCAGAAACTCCGTCAGCGCGACTTTGTCGAAGCAAGAGCGCAGAAACACCACTGCGCAAGCAGGAGCGAGGAATTTCACCTGGCCAGTGAGACCCCAGTGCGCTAGCCGCAACGGGTACTGCGCGTAGAAGTGGTCGCAAACCTCGCCAGAAAGCAACTGCAGACACTGGTGGTGGCCGTGGGTCCTCTTCTTGTGCTCGTCTGTGCCCTGCTGTGCTGGCCCCTCATGAGGTTCCTTGCGATCTTCAACACCCCCCTTCTTGACCTTCTTCGAGCGGACGTCGCTGTGGACCGCCGCCTCTACTTCGGCCGTGGTCAGCAACTCCCTCCGCAGCGACAGCAGCGGCGCCACCGATTCATGTTGTCGTGCCTCCGCCCTCGATTGCAAGTTTCCGAGCACCTCTTCGTCGTTCAATATCCGGCTTCGGTACTTGAGAACCCACGCGTGCCCGTCTGCGACGTTGACAATCCCGTTTTGTTCGCACAGTTTTTTCTTCAGGTCCCCCGCGGTCTCGGATTCCTCGTTGACCCAAATCTTTCCCACGCGCTCCCCCTCCAAAGACGGCAGAGAAACAAGGATGCGGAGGCGTTTCCGACCGTGCTGAAGTGTTGTTCCCGCCTGTGCTCCACGGGCAGCGAATTCTTCAAGAGATTCCCGGTGAGGCGCGTGCCTCTGCTCCTCCTTCACGATGCGCGATAGCAGGGTCGTGCTGCCAGTGGAGGTAGTCTTTGTCTGCAGCTGCTGCAGAAGTAGACGGATCGCGACCTCGTAGTGGAGTTCGTCGAGGGTGGTGCCGCGCGCTTCCAGATCCTTCGCAAGAAGGTTGCGAATCCTGGCGGCGGTAGTGCTGTCAGCAGCCCCCGCCTCTTGTTCTTGGTCACACATTGCTCTGACCCGCAGCAGCAGTTCGGCCGCGTCGGGGAAGCGCTGGAGAGCGCTGCCCGAACCTGCTTCATCCTCATCGACTGCAACGTCGGCCTCCGCCTGGTCGTGCCCCACAAACACAGACAGCGGACAGTGCACAGCCAGTTTCTCCAGCATAGTCCAAGTCAGAGTTTTTTCCCGGGCTCTTTTTGCCGCTTTATTCGCCGCGGCGGGGTCAGATTTGTTCATACCTTTTAGCCCAGCTGAAGATGGTCCAGCCTGTCCATGCGCGTGCTCCTCCTCCGCTGAGCAAAGTGCATTCAGCCGTCGCAAGACCTGGACGTACACCTCCCGGAGCAGGCTGAGATCAGCGACCTCCTCCGCCAGATCAGAAACACCCAGCCGCTCTTTTGCCGGAGGAATGTGGTACACCGACACTGCTTTCTCGTCCGCGATTTCGTATCCGTCTTTGTCGAGTATGCTGCCTTTTAGCACCTTTTCGCGCGCGAGCCGCTGCATCCAGCCACTTTGGTCGTCACTGCTGCTCTGGCCCCCACGACCCGCTTTCGATGAAGAAGTGAAGTCCACCGCGCTGCTGTCGAAGACCCGCGCGAAAGCTGGAAGCGAAGCGTACGTGGAGAGGCCGAGAAAAAGATTCGCCTTATTTCGTCCACCAGGCTGTTTATTTGCGCCGTTTTTCAACAGAATGCGGCCGAAGATGCGCCTTGCCATCCCGCTTGGTGTGGAGTGGTCGTTTTTGCGGAAACCTGGCGGAGCGCTGCGGCCAGAAGCCGGCAACTCCCGCACCCAGTGCTGCAGGTCGCCGTAGCACGCCCTCGCCGCGCTCGCGTCCAACCGGGAGTCTTGCGTCAGCGGCAGCACTGCAGCAGCCGAAGCCCTGCTGTTGCCTCCTTGTGCTCCTCGGCCCTTGACTTTATCATCTCGTCCCTCCTGCTTGTTCATCCCGGCGACGTCCCCGGCTCCACCTGATTGTGCCGCTTCCGCCAATACTGCTCTGAGTCGCGAGTGCAGTTCGACGTCGCCGAATAGCACTGTTCCTCCAGAAATCAAATCATTGGCTTCCCGGCAGACAAAGAGCGCTGCATCGGCCAGCTGCAGCAGTAAGCGATCGGAGAGCGAGACTGTCCGGTCCGCTTTCAGGAACAAATGGACTGTTTGGTCTTGGGGGTCTGCCTTCGCCGCCGGACTGCCGGGAGTAGCTGATGTCCTTGTCGTGTAGAGGATCGACAAAAGATTGCGCAGTTTCACAGCGTGCCTCCGTAAAGGATTTTCTACTTCTGCACTCGTCTCCCCGCCCTCTTTTGGAGGGTCTTCCCTCAGACGGTCCGCAATGGCCGTCCGCGCGTTTCGGGCCACCAGGGTCGATATTGCTGCTGGAGAAGATCGCTCAGGCTCCTGCACGTCAACTTTTTCGCGACGGCCAATTTCCCCCTGCTTTCCTGTCACGTTCTCGTCTTTCCCAGACACGACTTCATCGACCTGTGCGGCGATTGCTTGCACGCATTGCGCGACTTCTTTCCGCATAAAACTCGCGTGTCTGCAATGGACATTCAAGAACCACATTGCGCGCTCTATCGCCTCACCCAGCCGCCGCCTTTTCGTTTTCCCCTTCTTCACTGCAAGCTTCCCTTTCGCTTTCTCCTCGTCCTCCACCTCCACCTTCGCTGCAGCAGCATTATCGGCGGTGTCCACCTCCTGTTGCTCGTCCGCTCCTTCAGCTTCTTCCTTCAAAAGGGCACCGCGCACGTAGAACGCATGGGGCAACAGCGTTTCCACAAGCGCCTTCTGGTCACACTCGCGGACTGCCCGCTTGAGGTCCAATTCAATGTCAAAATCCTGTAGAACTTCCTCGACGTCGATACCGGTACTCGCGGAAGCCCCGGATGTAGAGGTGGACAAGGACAACGCATTTCCATCTCCGTGTTGACCACCACGCTTCATGAGGCGACGACGCTCTGCCTCGTACGCGTTTTCCAGATCGGAAACTACGGTGAGGTGCAGACCATCGCTCTGCTTCCCCATCTGTTCTGCTCTGCCAGAACGAAGACGTCGGCGGCCCTTCCACTCTGGTCCTTTCAGGATCCGCAGCGCGTAGTCCAGTTCCACGAGCCGAGCGGCAGTAGTAGGAGTAGGACCACGACCACTCTCTCCCCCTAGCAGGAGTGCCGGCAGTGTGGAACCGACCAGAACCACCTCCTGCACAAGTCTCGCGTGCAGCACCTCGCACCCCTTCTCCAGAAACCTCCAGGAGAACAGCGGCATGGCGCGAGCAATGGCGATCCTATCTTCCAGGTTCTCCAGCGCAAACAGCATCCCCTTCAGACTGTCGTAGACAGCCAACGCGGGCACGTAGGACGATGGCAGGACATCCTCCAATGGGGAAGGTGGGCCTTTTGATTTTTCATCTTTCGTCTCAACAGCGTCCGCCTTCTTGTTCTTGCCATCCTCCCCTGCTGCCACGAAGAATTCTCCCGCGCCGGCTGCGCTTTTTAGTAGCAGACCTCCGTACAGTGCGCCGAAGTCCTTCCGGAGTTGCCGCTGGAAGCCTATTGTCGCTAGATACCCGCGTCTCGTCCGGTGAAACCTGTAGCCACGCTGCAGCCGCACCGCCGACTTTATGCGGCACGCCCGCAACAACGCTCTCAACTCACGCGTCGCGGCACTTGTGGCGAGCACTTGCGTCGCGCCAACCACCAAGAGGGGGGGGTTATTGTCCTCGTGCGGGATGTTGCCGTTCTGCTCATCTTCGGCGAGTTCTGCTTTTTTTGCATCTGCATCCGATCGCTCCTCCGACGAGGACGCGCTTGCAGCCGAGAGAACCTCCGGGGCGATGCTGAGCAGCGATTCTTGGTCCTTCCTCGATTTTTTGTCCGCCCCCTGCTCGTGCAACTCGAACTGCAATTGCGTGGTCAGCAGCAGTTCTGCCAGTTCTGTCGTCAGCTTCTGGACCACCGCTTTCGGCGGCGCCTTCTTGTTTCCGTCCTGCGCTCTGAAATACTTGTCACGCAGGGCCACACGCCTTTTCACGGGCACGAGAGGGACGTACTTCTGGAAGAAGTCGAGATGCCCGCACCGGAATGGAAAGTGCGTTTGCAGGGAGGCCAGATCGTCCAGAACCTGGTGCACGCCGGAGAAAGAACGACTGTTGAAACAGAGCACATAAAGCGGAGAATCCATCTGCTTGGAGGAGGTGGTATAATCTTTGTCACTGACGAGGCCCCCTCCGCGGCTCAGGAGCGGTTGCGCAGGTCCTCCCATAGAAGTGCTTCCATGACCACTCCCACTACTTCCTCCTATGCCCACTCCGCCCAACAGGACTTCGTCGAAGATCTTCCGCAACGTCTCCCGGTAGACGCGCGAGAGGCTGCTGCCCCCCGCCGGCAAATGCCGCATCTGCTCAACCGCCAATCGGTGCTCCCGCTCCTCCTTCAAAATCCCCCCGCAGTGTGCGAGGAGCGACAGCTGCGACTTTTGCATCAAGTCGATCACCGCAGCCAGATCGGGCGAGAGCAGCCGCTCGCAGTTTCGCCCGGCAATCCACGAAAAGTCCGCGCGGTAGTTGGACACGTAGGAAAAAGCGAAATCAGAACGGGCAGCATTCTGCGGGTCCTCGAAGTTGGACTGCCGCGATTTACCGCCCCGGTCCAGCAGTGCGTAGTGCCGAATCTGGAAGTCGACTCCGCCCTGCGCGTCGCGCCGTGCCGGCTGCAGCCCTTTATCAACATCATGGAAAAAATTCGAAAACTCCGCCTCTACGTTTTTCACGTACGCGATCCATTTGTCGTGGTACTTGTCCAGGGTGCCGAAGAACAAGCTTTCCACCCCGTTACACGTCTCCAACGCGGTCTTACACGTCTCCATTTCGCGCTTGTACACGTCCTCCACTTCGCGCGCGTTCTGCCGAAGCAACGTAAGCCCGACGTGGAGGTACGGGTCGTTCTGGCTCAGGGGAATGGTGAATTTGTTCATGGGCGAGGTGCGGAGGGTTTTTGTCGTGTTCTCGTTCAGAACGTGATCCCCCAGCTCGTCCATCAGGTGCCGCTTCTCGCGGAAAAACGCGTGCTGCCGAAATACCGCGGAAAGCCTCTCGCGGCCCGTTGCGCGCAGCAGGGCGCCGAAGGAGTGGGCAGCGTGGCGTTGCTTGATGTCGTCCTCTTCATCCATCTCGTCGGTGCGATCCCTGTCCCCCTCCTGGTTGGGAATCCGAGTCAGATGCGTGTAGTGCGGAAATTCCAGCATTTGCACGATGACCTCTGGACCCTTCCGCTTCCGGTCTTCCTCCTCATCGCGTTTCCCACGCACACTCGTCGCGTTCGTCGCGTTCCTCTTCGCAAGTCGCGCGTTCCGCCCCCCGTAGTCGGGGTCGCCGGCGAGGCGCAAAGCCTTGCTGCGTGCCCTCGCCCGCTGTATCTCCGCCTCGTCCTCCGAAGCTTGTTTCTCCTTCTCGAATGCTGCGTCGATTGCGGCGACCGCCGCCGCGCCGAAAAGCGTTTGCTGGCTGGAGGCATTTTTTTTCACGTCGTCCGCCTGTGCCCATCGCGGCAGCCCGTCTTTTCGTCTTCTGTCTGCGGCAGTCCCTGGCGCGTCTGTATCCAATCCCGCATCGTCTTCCTCTTCAGCGCTACTGGAGTCGTGATGAGGGTTTTCCTCTCGTGCTTCAGCTTCAGCTTCAGTGCCGAGCTTCCTAAGCGCGGAATCCACGCGATCAACGATGTGGCGGTACAGCGTTTGGAAAATCAAACACGCCAGCTTCACCTGGAGGTACGCCACCCAGTTCTCTTGGCGCTTCGACCGCGCGGTCTCATCCTCCACCGGGACCTGCTGGTGCTGGTAATTCTCTCCGTCCGTCCCAGCACTAGCCAAAGACGACACGAACTTCACTTTCGCGGCCGAGTCTTCGGTTCCCGGCACCTTTGTGTCGAGAAACGCGAGCATCTTGGTGTGGGTGACGCCGAGGTGGAGCGCCAACTCATCTGGCGGCGGGGAGCTCATCTTAGAAGGAAGCGTGCTCTGGTTTATTTCAATTTCATCGCCCGCATGACCATGAGTCTCGGCCTGTAGTTCCGCCCTCGTGCCCTTCGCCGCGCTTGTCAGCAGCCCTGCCACCCCCCGCAAAATCCCGACCAGCTCCTCTGCCTCCGCGTCGCTCAGCGTGGCAGACTCCGTCGCGCACTGCCGCAGGTCCTCGAGGAGGTCCTCCGCATTTTCGTCTATCGCGGTCGCCGGGGCTCCTGCAACGGCATTTCGATTGATGGAGGCCAATCGTTCACCGCCCCAATCATTACCTGCTCCGTCTGCACTTTTACACAGACCGCTCACCATGGGCACCGCGAGTAATTGCTGCGCCAGCTCGTGCAGTTGGTGCTTGCCTTCTTCGTCGTGGCCGCTCATCCGGTGCTCTGCAAAACAGTCCGTGCCCGGGAAAAAGTCGAAACTCTGCACTTGGAAGTGGACCCTCTCGATGTAGTCCAATTCGGTCCCCTGCTGCACCAATTCGGTCCGCAGCTCCCACTGCGTGGCGAGATTGACCGCGGGCATCTGGAGCGACGACACCAGCTTGCAGCAGTTCAGGTACGGCTGATACACCGTTTCTTCGAGCCGTTTCGCGACTGTCAGTTGCACTACAGATGGACCACCACCACCTCCTCCCGTTCCCTTTGCTGGCTCGTCCGCCACCTGCTCCGCCGATCCGGTGGCTCTACTCAGCGCCGTGTGCTGCGCGACGGCAGTCAACAAAGACCGCGCGAGACGGTTTCGCGCGTCGTCGACCGCGTGCGCATCGCCGAAGAGACAAAGGACGGGCGGCTTCTTGGGGTCATGAGGCTCCCCTGCTTGGCCGCCCAGTTCATCTGATGTTCGTCCTGCTGCTGCGACGTCCATGGGTGGCACTTCCACTTCCACCCGGGGGAAGTGGTGCGCCACCTGCCGCCGGCGGTACCCCTCCACCAGGGCGTTCGCGAGCTCAACCTCCGCCGCCTTCTCGCCAGTCTCAGCCGCGCCGGCGCTCTCGGCGATCTCATCTGCTGTGGAACCAGGTGGCGGGGTGAAGCGCCACACACCACGACCGAGCTGCCGGAAAGCAGCCGGAAAAGTGGCGGCGGGAGGCGGCGCATGGCTGCTCCCGCCTCCCGCGTCCAAGGTGCTCATCCTATCGATGCAGCCTCAATTCAATCGCATCTTGTTGTCGAAACGAGATACAACTAGACGGACTTCTTACCATTCATCAAGATCCCGCTCCAGCGATCCGATGGGGTAGGAGTAGGAGTAGTTTTTTCTCATATCAGTGATAGTTTTGATGCGGCGCTGCTCCTGCTTCAAAAGTTTCTGCAGGGAGGGGTTAGGAAGGCAAGGGGACGTCACAAGTGGGTCGTTTACGCTTATATGCTCCAGTAAACGTTTTCACGGGTGCCGCACTGCTGACGGATGAAGCCGAATTGGGTTTCGGCCACGACAGAAGAAATCTTCACGGAATGCCAAATGATATTTAACGACCGGACACACGACGACCCACGCACATGGCATTACGCGGAGGTCACGCATTCTGACGGATGAATCTTTCAGACGCATTGGGCGTGGCTGCAGTCACGGGAGCAGGAGAGGACCAAAATCGGTAATATTCCTCCAAGAAAATTAGGTTTAGGACGGTGCCATGTAGGAGCTACTGTCAACACAACGATCGAGGAAGGTGAGGCACTCGCAAGCTTGCGGACGGTCCTCGTCGTGGTCGGCAACGCTCTTGGCTCGACTATCTCGAATCTGTACGACCACCGCAATGATTGCATGGCTGCTCCTCAAGAGAAAGAAATGGAAATTCATTGGTCCTCAATAACCTCAAACTAATTGGTCAAGATCAAGATACTAGAGCAAATGGCGCTCATTTTATCTTCAAATCGTACACTCATGATTTATCATCAAATCGTCAAATCATCATGACGTTCTTGGTCCAGAGAGACATTCTCTTTTACGGAACTACATGGTTGTTCACATTCCATTGTCCACGATGAAATCGAGAAAGTCCATCTCGATCTTCTACATCTTTCTACTATCACTGTTTTACCCCTGGCCGCGTGGTGCTGAAAGAGAGGGGCACCGCACGAGCTCCCCCCGAGGATCTTCCAAGAGGCGATCTCCCGGTACTAGGGGACCTCAGCCCCATCCGTCGTTCGGCCGATGTGAACTCAAACGCATTTAACGGCGCCGACAGGTAGGCGAGCATCGTCGTCGCCGAGTGGCGCTGCCCCTCCACGATCTCTTCCATATCCTCCCGCAGTTTTTTCAGCTGCGCAAGCAGCGCTAGTTTTTCGCTGTCCTCGTGCCGAGCCGCGGGTGCTCTTGATGAGGACTGCCCGCCTTCTTCCGGTCGCTGCAACTGGTCCGGGTCATCTCCTGGGGGCGTTGTCGGAGTGTCGACTGCTGTCTCGCTACCAGGAGCGGTATCCGCAGGATCCTGCTTCACGACCCCGTCGAGAGGCGGCGGACTATTCCTGCTGTGTAGCTTGGTGGCAAACTCGGCCGATTTCAACCCGCGCTCGATCCGAGCTTCAAACGGAGACTTCGGCGAAGCTGCTCGACTTGAGTGGTGGGTGGTCGTCTGGTCGACTGCTGGCTCGCTGCCGCTCCCCTTAGCGGAAGCGGAACACAAAAAGTCATCGATCTCACCAGAGCCTGTTGACGGCCGCTTGTTGTTCCGAGCGGCGGACGACTGTTTGGAATCCTTTGCTCCAGAAGCTCCCTTGCCACCTTTTCTGTTGCCGCCCCCCTCTGATTTCCTCGCATGCCCTTTTTCATTTTCTCGCCCCTTCTCTTTCAGGTATTTCTGGCGCCTGGCCTTATTGTTGTTTTGGCTGTACAAATGGAGGGGCGGGCGAAAACCGCCGCGCGTCGCCGAACTCGACGCAGCTACACCTCCGCTGGCTGTTGCTGAGGAAGGCGCGGCCCCTGTTGTTCCCGCGCTCCGTCTCCCTGGCGGCGCCCACGGGTTCCTCACAACCAGCGGCGACTTCAGTAGACCCTGCTTCCCGCCCGGCGAGCTACTGCTCATCGTCCCGCCAGGGGTCATTGCGCTCGGCGAGGCCGCAGTGGAAAACAACGCCCGAAACGCAGCGTTATCGGCTGCTGCGCCGGGGGTGGAAGAGGAAGAAAGAGGATGTCCTTGTCCTCCTGCCCCAACTGTGACCACTGGCGTGACTCGCGTGGACGGCGATGGCAGGGGCGTATTGCCCTTCGGCGGGAGAACGGAGTACGGCTGGCGCTGGCTAAGGCTCTTCGCCTTCGCCTGTTCCAGCTCACGGATCAGGTGGCGCGCGTAAGGAAGCTCGTCCAGAAGCTCGGAGAAATTCTTCGGGGTCTGATCGATTGTGTGACCCATGGCGAAGATACGACTGAAGTTGCTTCGATGTATCGCTGCTCTGTTCTTGTTTCATTCTGCCCTGCTGTGTCGATGAAGATCCAAAATTCTTGGTGCAAACGAATTGAAGGAGCAGTACCCCAACTTGCTCGCCCACCCCGATTCGCGTGACCTGTCCGCGGCCCCCACTCCTGCTTCTTCGCCCTCTAACTTGGTCGGCAGACTTTCCTCGCGGCCGCGCACCGCTGCTCCTCTCGCGGTCCCTACCCAGGAACGCCCGTAGCTGCAGCTTGAGCTTCTCCTTCTCGCGGGCGCGAACTGCGTCGGGATCGTCCCCCCCATTTGTTCCCGCACCCACGACCCGTTCTCTTACAACAGTTTCCAGCCGCTCGAGCATGCGCGCCGTGTCGTTGCCCAGCTCGGTCGGAGGCTGTGGATTGATTGCTTGACTTCTGCAAGGTGCAAAGTCCAGATGCTCGCCATGAAAGGTTCGAGCTTCAAAGCTTCAAAGATTCAAAATGAAAGGTGCGAGTGAGTGTACCTCCACAGGGGTGACTGGGGAAGGGGGGTCTCCCTTTTCGCCGGACTCGAGGTAGCGGAAGAGGCGGGTAGCCCACTGCAGGGTGTACTCCTCAGCTGCTGCTCCATCGCGTTCTTCGGCCGTTGCGGCAGCACCCTCTCGTCCTTCACCAGCGGTTTCGGTGCTCATCTTCAGATTAAGATATCGAAACAAATAAAAACTGATGCCGATCAAATAAAACTCGATGGTGATCCACCAAGTCCGCGTAATTTTTTGACTCCCACTCCCCTGCTAAGTATTTATTCACGTTCTTTATGCAAGTAGATCCTTCGGTGAAACAAAACCAGTGAGGGTATCTATAGTACAAGTACAAGTACTCAGTCATGGCTATAAGAAAGTGTACGAGAACGAGAAGATAGAAACCTGCTCTCTGGTAACTTCTAAGTATACTGATTCGGCGCCGCTGCACGCGCAGCGACGTCTCGCGCCAGCAACGACCCTCCTCTGCTGGTGCCATGCTGGAGATCAAGAATCAAAAAACAGCTACACCAGGTAATAGTACATGTTGAGATAGAGGTAGAGCACCACGTGGACGGGCGGCGAGGGTAAGGGCCAGGGTGGTGCCCTCCACTCCAAGTAAGAACAGGTGCTGTCCACCTGTCGCCTGCACCGAGCTCCTTCGCGTTCGCTTCAGCTTTATTTTACATTTTTTTCAGAACACACACCAGCACCTACCTTCAGCACATTAAATAGATACCACCACCTGGGCCGATGTTGGGTCTGCTCGTCGTCCTAAGTTACGTGAATTAGAAAAGGTACTCCGTGTCCGCGTTGCTTGTTGTAGTTGTATGTGGTTCTCTATTATCGTTCTCGTTTAGTCTTAGTGTACTTTTCGGAATGGGAAAAAAACTTTGAAGAGTATATCATCATGTTCATGGTGAGTGAATTTAGAATTGATTCTGCAAGGTAAGGGGCATCAACGTGACGACATTAGCACTTGCATTCAGAATTGATTCTGCTTCTGCAAGGATACAAGGAAGTACTATACTCGGAAAGCGGTAATTTGGAAAAATTGCAAAAATTTAAATTTGAAGAGTGTTAGTAAATTCATTCTTCTTGAACGTGGTCCTCGAGCAAGAGGCGTCGATCAAACAATATGGTACTACAAACATAGCGTTAAAAATATATATTCTAGCTTTCCCCTTCCTACCCTTCGAGGGCTTCTTTTGGTTTCTCTGTGTCCTCTCCTGAGGCCCCCGTTGGGGACACGACCACCGACCGCTGGCCGCTCTCCAGCGACTGACTCTTCTGAAGCCCGCCGGCGCGGCGCGACAGCTGTAGGAAACTGTACGCCTTGGACCTCGGCACCTGCTCCGTATCCATGTTTGCCATCTCGCAGCGTTTCGCGATCGCTTTTTCCACGTCCGCCAGGTGCGTCACGTCGGCCAGATTCATGGCCCGCGCCAACACGTCCTGGCTCTTCGAGATCGCGAACAGGACCGCGGGCAGAGTGCCGGCGGCCGCCCCGCCCAGGAGCGCCCCGGATCCTCCGGCCACCGCCCGGGTCAAAATCCGCACCAACAGCGGCACGCTGCCCATGCCGATCCCGGCGCGGAGCAACGGGTAGCGGGCCAAGGCCACCTTCGCGCGAAACACCCGAACCAACGGAGGCAGAGCGAGTACGCTCGGCGAATGGAACCAGGCGCGGTCAAACTGCTGGATCACCTGCTGGATCCGCTTTCGGAGGTCTGGAAATTGCTGGCGTTGTTCCCGGAGAGCGGGTCCAAGTTGAACTCGAACAGGTCCACCTTGGGGGCCCTTCAATTGCTCCAGTTGCGCCTTCAGCTGGTTCAGCTGCACGTAGACGTCGGAAGGGCGCCGCACGAACAGGTCGCGCTGGCGGCGAAAGTCGTCCTCGTCCCCGAATCGCGGACCGAACAGCCCGCCATCCCGCGGTGTCCGGAACAGGTCGCGGGCAGCTGAATCTTGAAGATGGTGATCATCACGATAACGATGATCATCTTCATCTTGTTGACCAAAAACGCATTTTTCGTACTGCTTTCCAAGCCGCCAGGCTCCAACGACTTTTGCCGCGTCGCTCTCAATCGCTCGCGCGACCGGCTGCAACGGCGGTGTGGGCCCGTCATTTCCACCCATCGCCAGTTCGTCCTCGTACGGTAACCATTCAAAATTTCCGCCATCCCTCACACTACTCGCTCGGGAGGAGCGGACGAAGCGGAAGAAGCCCGCCTTGCTGATCTTTTCGAGGGACTTGAGGCGACCCTCGGATTCCGTGCTGCGTGCCGCCGTTGGCCCGACGCCGCCCACGTAAAAAAACTTAAAATACTGGAGTTTTCTGTAAATCTACAGAAAAACTATCTTTTGCCAGTGGCAATGGCAGTGCCAGTGGCAGTGCCAGTGGCAGTGCCAGTGGCAGTGCCAGCTGTGCCAGTGGCACTGTGAGTGCCAGTCGTGCCATAGAGAGGAGCTGCATCTTTGTCAAGGGAGCGGACATCTTCTGCCACATGGTGCCACATAGACGAACGGAAAACGAACGCATTTTGCCACAGAAACGAAAGGAAAACGAACGCGGGACCGCTTCTTTGCCACTCAAACCCAAGGAAAACGAACGCGACGCCGCCTCTTCGCCACTAAACTACAGAAAACCTCGCTTCCCTACAGAAAACTTCCCCACCCTACAGAGAACTTCCCTCTCCTACACAGAACTGGACGCAAGCTGTTCTGTACTCCGAACAGCTCCTGGCGCTGGCACTGGCAATGCCAGTCCTCCTCCATACAGAGAAACTCCCGGAGGGGTCCGGCCACTGGCAATGCCACTGGCGCCACTTCTTCTGCCACTGGCAGGGAGCAGGCTACGAATTGATCTCATCTCCGCGCTTCGAGGCGTTCACTTTGCTTCCCGTTTGCTTCCCGATACAAGTAGCCATCGTCTCGGTTTTCCACGCGAAGACCAGCGCCAGCGGCTGGAGCACGCTAGTGTCGAGCGCAGCACAGTCGAAGAGCCATCCAGATCCATCGCATCGCAAGCGCCCTCCAGCCCCTGCGCCCTCCATCCCCCGGCTCGTCGGATCCCCGCCAACTCCGAGTGGTTTCCTACGCGCCATGAAAGGTTAAGAAGTTCTGCACCAGGTGCCAGTCCTCCGACTGCACCGCCAGCGCCGCGCGCATCATGCGATATCGCCCATCAAAAAGCGCGACGTACCTGGGCGAGGGTTCGATTGCGATAGACTAGCAAGCACAGAAGCAGCCTCGAGCGAATGGCACCAGCTAAAATCTAGGGGGTGTCAGCTACAATCGAGAGGATGGATGGATTGATATTATTTTCGTTTGAAGCTGGATCCTATACAGCAGCACGGCAGCAATGGGTAAATAGTACCCCTTGTTTTCCGGGCCGCGAATGACTCTCCCCATCGCCTGCCGCACACACACAGCCATGTCCTCGAACTTTCGCCCCGGGTCCGCTTCCACTTCTCCGTCGGCCGCGTACGGCAGTCCGACGACCGCCAGCCCCTTCAGCGGTATGTTGGCCCCCTCCGTGAAATTGCCGCGGGCATGAGCTACACAAACCACAATCTCGCCCTACTCCGTCCGCCGCGCCAATGATGTGAAGTCGAAAGTTAGAGCTACGGAAAGTGCATACTTTTACTCTAGCTGCATACTAGAGCCGCAAACTTTTAGGCACTGCTGGCCGTCGCCTAAACTGCGGACCGACTGCTGTAGCCGTCTCAACCGATGGACCACCACCACACCGATAGCCCGCAGCCATCGATCCAGCATCACCCCCACACAGGGCACGATCGAAACGCCCTCCGTTTCCATCGGTGTCCAAATTACCAGGACCCTAGAACAGCCCTGGGATCTGTGATTTAGCCTGTAAACGCCCCCAGTTCTAGGCTACTAATCAAAAAGTTGCCAATTTATCCGCACACGCAAACGGCACCCATTCCATCTATCTAGGTCTAGTCTATGCTTCTACATTTGTGCCACCTGTGTCCCACTGGTGTCCAAATTACCAGCCAGCGTCTAGCGCTAATGCAAAAGGTTGCCAATTTATCCCGCTGCGGAATCGGTGGCAACTAAAAGGTTGCCGATTTATCCCGCTGCGGAGTTGGTGTCCAAGTTACCAGACACCGTCTCTGACTACTTCTTTCGCCCTCAATTCACCCTACTACTAGGTAGTCTAAGTCTTCCTGATATGCTGTCGCGTTTGCTATTTGGTTGCCAAATTATCCGACAGCACCTGTGAAACAGAGAGAGAAAGTAGATAGCAGTAGTTTCTATGTCATAAGACAGTCTCTGGGTTCTAGTATGCGTCTTGCCGTCTTGCGTATGCATTTCCCGCAGCCTTAAGGAAGGCTGCATGTTGTCGCTCTCCTGAACGACCGTCATCAGGCGCCCAGCAGTCTGCGCATTCTGCTGGACGAAGGAGGACATCGCGTTATAGATCTGCTCCTGCGCCGTCTTCGAAGACGTCGCGACGAGAAACCCACATCCTTCGTTCACTTCGATGTCGGTAGCTACCACGGCGCGCATAAAAGCGCCGAGTTGCGGCGTTAGGTTCTTGTAGTCGTCCGTCGTCGCGGCCGCCTTAAAAGTCG
>RXOD01004876.1:0-17532 GCA_005223375.1 Amoebophrya sp. AT5.2
GGCCCCTCCTGGTCCCCCGCCGCCGCCTCCCGGCCCCCCTGCATTCATAGCCTCGTGCTGCTCTCCCAGCATGCCTAACCGCCAGTCCAGGTTCCACGCCTCCGCGAATTCCAGTAGGGCTTCCCGAACGCGAGTACGAAGCAGGCCCTCCAGCTCGACCAGATGCGATAAATCGCCGTAGGCGACCAGGTCCTTCTGGTTCCACAGCTCAGAAAGCAGCACGTTCACCGACGAAGTCCCCACCGGGGTGTACAGCAGTCCCGCGTGCCCCGCACCGAGAAGGCTCCGCAGCCACCACCGGTGCGTCGCCTGCGGGAGCCGGTTGGGGGTTGGTGAAGATGTTGATGCAGCAGTAGGGGTCCTCGCCGTAACATGACCTCCGCCGGGGGGGACTTTGACGGTGACCACGATCAAATGCACCTCGTCGGTCGGTTCCGCGCGCCCGTCGGAAAAGGCGCGGGCCTGGGCAGGCGAAGTGAGAACTTCGTCTACCTCCACGTCCGGATGAGCAGAGCGAAGCTCGTCGGCCAAGTTCCGAAAAAGAATAGGATCCATGCTGCGATGGATGGCACCAACAGAACCTGCAGGAGTCGTGGTTTGATGCGGGTTATTTGTCTTGTGAGTGCTCTTCTTCTGGGACTTGCTCGTTGGCTTCGAGCTGGTGTGCACAGAGCCGTCGCCCGCGGCCACCGCACTCGACGCTTTTGCCGAAAGCACTAGCGGGGCGCGAAAGAGTCCGGGAGCATCGGCTGCTCTTGCGATGGCCTTTGCCGTCTCTGGCCCCGCGCGCTCGAATTCCAATATCGCCCCCGGGCTGGGTAACGACAACAACATATTGTCCACTTCGTCAACATCACGTTTTCCTTCCCTCCTCGACGGTACACCAGTCGACGGCGCACCAGTGGGACCACCACCACCCGCAGGTGCAATTGTTATCCCCCCTCCATACGACACCACCAGCGGCACGTGCACGAGCCCGTTCCGCGCCGCGCTGGGCCGAAAGCCGCCGTCCAGGAAGAAGGCGCTCCGCTGCTGGTGGCCGCCCAGGTGAAACGCCTTCGCCATCTCCACCCCCGCGTGGTAAAAGAGCTTCCCGCCCGGAGCGTCCAGGTACGTGTTGTAGGTCTTCACATCCATCGACAGCCACTTCGCCAGCAGAACCTGCAGGTTCCCGGCGCGGGGGTCTCCTCCCCCGAACACGTCCGCCGCGGCCTCGGAAGATCCAAGATGCACCAGGATTCCTTTGCAGAAGTTTCTCCGGACGAAGGCGCCGAACCTTTCGTCCAAGGATTTTACGATCTCCGAGGTCTCCGCAAACAACACCTGCGTCGCGAGGTACTTCCGGGATAAGTGCGGCAGCCAGAACCCAAAAGGCATGTCCTCGCGCAGGTCCCCCACGCCGGCCATCCCCCGAAAGAGGCTCTGCTGCTCGCTGCCCCACTTCACGTACTCCGGCACGCCCAGGGTGCCCACCAGCCGCGCGAACACGTCCAACACCACCTGCTGCAACTCCTCCTCGGTCAGCCGCTTGTCCACGTGCCGGCCCTGCCGAATCTGCTGCACGCGGGACAACGTCGGCGGCTTCATCTGGCCTTTCTTCGAAGATTTTTGGTGCGCTTCTTGTTCCGCGCCGGCGTTTCCGGAGGCGTTTTGGCGGATGTGCTCCCGCATCGCCTGGTCGCCCTGGTGGGCGTGGGCGGCATGCTGGTGTGAAGGTGGACGAAGATGATCACTATCTCTAGTATCTTCTGCACCAGCCTCAGGCTGCTCAGCCCCATCTTCACCCTCGTCGTGATCATCTTCGATTTGAACCAGTGGATCTCCGCACTCCGCCTTTTCCTGCTTCTCCAACTTCAGCTTGGCGATGTGCTCGGTCAGGTCGAGCACCCTCTTGTCCTCCTCCCCAGCCCGTTCCCGCCCGTTGTCCACGTACAGATCGTCGTCGTCCATATCTACTTCCCCGGCGGCCCCTCCAAAAGGTCCAAAGGTCTCCGAACCGCCCACAGCGCCCACGGACGCTTTCGCTTTTTTCTTCTCCTTCTTCACGGCGTTTAGGAAGGCTTTGTTCGCCAGGGCCCCGCTCACGCCGCTGTTCACCAGCTCGCGCAGCTCGGCGGTGTACTGCCTTCCTGGCTCCTATGGCCATTTATTCTACTTCACTCGGAAGTACTTCAAGAAAATTGTAGCGAGGACGCCCGGCGGAAGATCAGGGAGCAGCTGCGTGGCTTCTGCTTGCTTAGGAGGCCATGCGGCCTTTCGGGATGGGGATCAAGGATGGGGATTTGCAGACCCCTTCCGGACCCCCCTCCCAGATGCCCCCCCAAGCAGCCTCGTCATGAAGCCCATCCCCCATTAGAATCTGCACCCCGAGGGGCCCTCTTAGATCCCTCCCCGGTATGCCTCTCCGCCGGGGGCATACGCGAAGAGCATAGAAGGTGCCTCCCGCTGTTAGGGAGGTGCTAGAAGTGGTCTGAACCTTCCTCCAAGTCCTTCCAGCCCCGTGCCCCGCCGTCGGTCAGTAGCTCAAAACATTTGAAGTAAGTAGTTAGAAGTGAAGTAGAATAAATCGCCATAGCTCCATCTCCAGCACTGTGTCGGCCTCGAAGTTGTTCTCGGAGACCATCTCTACCTCGATCGACACGCGCGTGATCCCCTCCTTGTACAGCGCGTACGCCAGCGACACACTCACGTCGTCCCCCATCATCTTCTCGTCCTCCATCTCCTGTCCTCCATCTCGGCTGCCCCGAGTAGGAGTAGTAGCAGTTCTAGCGGCCTGAGGACCTGGAGTATTTGTAGGAGTTCTGCCAGGTGGAAGATCTCCTGCTGCAGCACCACCGGCAACCCCCTGCTCTCGCTGTTGCGCGAGGCCGAGCATGGCGTCGAGCTTCTCGGCCACGTCGCCCGCGTTCGCCCGCTGGAAGCCGGCTCTGCGGAAGAAAAGCGACAGCCCAGAGAGCAGCACGCCGAAGGTGTGGTGGCTCCAGTGCTCCGGGTGCCCCAGTATCTGGAGTAGGAAGCCAGGCTGGTTGGGGGCGGGGGTCACGGATGTCGTCCGGGAAGAGGAAGCACCGCCCTGTTGGTGCGGTCCGCAGGCGTGGGAGGCGTCGCCCAACGGATTCGAGTCGTAGTCTGCGTTCTCGTACGGCTCGACGATAGTATTGTGGATGGTGGGGAGGTCCTTCGTCGGCGCCGGCGCGTTTATGAACGCGCAGTAGGCGAACTGGAACCTGTGCTCGCCCTCGGTAGCGATCCTACTCGGTAATACCTGCCGCGCGACCGCGGCGGAAAACTTCACAGGACAAAACGAATCGTGGTCCAAATGCCGAATCACAATCCCCACACGCCGCCGGCCGCCAAGCTGTATCGGTATTAGATCATTGGGGGTCGGCTTTACTCGTCGTTCTCGTACTAAGATTAACCATGGCCACAAGATCAAGAAAAGACGCGAAAATGATTCAAACAATAGAATACGTCCTCCATCGTCGCTGGTTCCCGGAAGCGGTTTTTCCACGCCAGAGTGTCGGCCACTAGGTCCGCCGAGAGGCCGAACCCGCTGCTCATGTAGTTGGTGACGCCGGAGCTAAGCAGATACACCCGCAGGCCGTACTCTACAAGCTGCAGCCTGTCTATGAAGAACCCTCCAGCTGCTAAGATCACTAACACAACTAAGTGGCCTGGAGCTTCTTGCTACTAGTACTAGCAGCACTACGACTACCTTTAGTAAAGTACTATTACTTAAAAACGACGTTAAAGAACAAAACATGAAAGCTATGTATACGTGGAGAGGTGGGCTTGTCAGAGGGGTGGCGTAGCATATCCAGCAATCTGGGTCTACCCGGCGCGAAGCGGAGGCTACTTCCTGGGGCGGTCCAGACGAGCACCAGATGCTTGTGCTTCATATCATACTCTACTTTCGAGGCCAAATAAAGCCGTACTCTAGCAGCAGTTGGACGGTTCATTGGTCCATAGAATCCGTGGCGAAGAAGACCTCGTCCGCTATTTCGGAGAAGAGGAGCTTCCAGAACAGCAGGTCGGCTGTGTCGCTTGGCCCGAAACTGCTCAAGATCTTGTCGTTCAGGATGCTCCGGATTTGGCTCAGGTCGGAGTCTTCGTGGCAGAATTCTTCGAAAAACTTGAGCCGCTGCAGCAACGAGAGCTCGAAGCGCTCCAAGTGCCGCTTCGCGAGCTGCTTGTGATACTTGCCCTCGGCCGAAGTGGGCAGGACGGAGGCGCCGATTTTCTTCCGGCTCTGCTCAGCGTCCTCGCGTGCGGCGGATAAACGGTCCATCACGCCGCGGCAGCGGGGGCCGTGCGGGTGATCCGACCCGGCGAGAAGCGAGTCGAGAAACTCCTCGTCGTCGAGATCGAGGTCCCTCCTAGTGGAAGCTTTTGCTTTTGATGTCTTGGCTGTATCTACTGCAGATTTCGGGGTTGCGGTTTGGGCAGCTCCTTTCGGGGTCTGCGCTTTCGCCTTGCTCTTCTGATCACCTGCTGCGCTGTGGTCGAGCTGCAGGTGGTCGAGCTGCTCTTTCTTCGACTTCGTTGTTCCTGTTGTAGTCACCGCTGCGGTTTTTTGTGCCTTCTTGTCCTTTTTCGACGTAGCTGGCAACGCCGGCGCGGGAGCAGAGGTGGCAGCCGCACTTTCGTCCCCAGCACCACCACCACCAGTGTGCAAGGTTGCATCCGAAGCAGCAATAGGGGATATTAAGGATTTAGCTTGCGGCCCCGCACCAGTTTCCAGTGCGTCTGCTGCAGCAGCTTTCGCTCGTTTTTGCGCGGCCCGCCTCCGCTGATTCCGACTCATCTGTGACAGCTCCTGGGCTTCCCCTTCCGCTTCATCTTCTTCTGCGATTTGATGACCAACTTCAACCAAAGCCAAGTCGTTTTCTCCAGCTGCACCGCCACCAGTTTCTCGGGAAGTAGATGTTGGAAAAGGTGGAGAAGCCGCCACAGGAGATCCAGCACCTGGGGCATGATCTCCACTATCTGTATCTACTTCCCTCGCGGCTCCGACACCCGAGCTCCCGTCTCCAGGCTCGCCGTCCTCCATTATACCCATCTCGTCGAGATGCATCGCCTCGAGGCCGAGGGTGACGGCGTCCAGGAGCCCCGAAACCGGTTGCAGCTCGGGAGACATCTCGGGCGCCGGTTCATTCGTATTCGAGGAGGAGGGCGCAGCCGCCTCGTCCGTGTCCTTCTGCTGGTCGCTGCCGCTGGTTTTCTCTACTACTATATGGTCCACGACCAGTGAAGCTGAACTTGGTGTAGAGGGAAGATCCGCGTTCGGGTTCGCCTCGGCCGCGGCTGCGACTGAAAACGCATCTTGTTCTTCTTCTTGTTCTCTTGATGATAGAGAACGAACCGTGGTCGCGGCGTCCCCAGAATTCTGATCTTTCTGCAGTTTTCCGAGATCCTGCCCTGCTTGGCTCGGACTCCGACTCCCTTTGTTTTTCTTTGCTTTGCTAGATAGTGCCGGCGTTTTTGCCGAAAACCTCCCTGAAGCCGGCGTTTTTGCCGGAGACGGTATGACAAGCTTCGCGACTTAATTAATTTCGCAAAGCATAAAAAAATCAGCAATAAGTGTGGGTGGCGGAGGACATTTCGACCGGGCGGCGTATTCTTCTGCCGCTGAACGCCGCAGGCCGCACGAGAATCGGGCAGGGGGATCGAGAGAGGGATGCGAAAGATCCTCTGCGAACCCACTCTGGCATGCGTACTACAAAAGACCAGCACGACCACGGATGCCAGTCTGCTTGGCCCTTCAGCTACAGGTGGCATATTCACGAGGCACAGACGAAAAGACGTCTCCCCTCTTGCGAGCACGAGCACCCCTACTAGACGTCTAGACCTCTCGGGACATCCTTCCAGCCCCTGACCCCCGCAGTAAAGCCTAGTCAATCTCAATGTCAATGCTGGTTTCTATATAAGTTTTTCGAAATTATAAGTCGCAAAGATCCTCGCGCTCCCGAACATAGACGCGTCACTAGATTTATCGCTCATACCGGACTTCGCGCTGCGGAAAGTCCCCCGCGTGGTGGACGACGCCTCACTGTGGCTGTCCACCGGATCGGTTTCAAAGCGCTCGGACGAGTGGTCGAGAAACATTTTTTTGTTCCCGTCCCTGTCCAGTTGCAGACCCAGCAGCGACTTACCCAAGTCTACTTCGCCCGAAGCGTCAGCAGTGGGGGGCAGCGGACGGATCGGCGTGGGCGTCGAACCTCGATCACGGTGCGTGGTGGGGTCGGCAAACTGCTCTTTCCGCCCGGTAGGCAGCTGCGGCCTTGCTGCAGGCACCACAGGCTCGTGCTTCTGCATCTGCGCCCACGGACCGCTCCTGTTCGGCTTGGGGTGAGCTTTGGGTGTTGCTGTTGGTGTTCTCCCGCCGGCCACAGCTGGCTGCTGCATCTTTGTCTGAGAGGCGTGACCGTGTCGTGTTGCGGATTTCTGAGGCATCCCCGCTGCAGGGAGCTGCGCGAATTTCCGCCCTGGGCCGGCTGGTGGACCGGACGAGGAGAATCCACCACCGGCAACGATGTCTGCCCAGGAGCTTCTGCTTCCCCCTCGCTGAAGAGAACGATCTTGATCAGCTGCAGGTGGCGCCGCCACCTGCTGCTCAAGCTCGTTCTTTTCAGCGAGTTCCCTCACGGCTCCATCGTTTCCGCTTTCCTCGTCTCCAGCAGGCCCCGCGGGAGGACTCGGACTTGAAGATTTGGAGGAAGGCTCCTCTGTCCCAGCTCCCTCGCTGGCTAGCTCCTCCACGCGCACGGTTGTTTCTGCCTGGGCAACAGCAACAGCAGGAGGAGCCGCTGGAGGTTCATCTTCGTCATCGAACGGCGGCCGCTGGTGCCCAAAGATGTATACAGCAGGAGACGAAAACTTCTTCCCCGCGGACGACGATGACGATGACGCTCCGGGTCCGGAAGGGGACGATGGCACTGACGCTCCGTGGCGTCCACGATCGCTGCCGTTTCTTTCCGCAGCTCGGAGGGCAGCCGCGCGGCTCGCCGCGAAAGCATCTGGAGGCGCCCCCATCATGCTGCGGTCTCCTTGGGCTTGGTCGTGAAAAGAACCCGCTGGGAACGATCCTCCGACGTGTGCAGCGGCCGGGTTGTACGCCGGTGCCAGGTAAGGATGTCCAACATGCTGCCCAGCTTCTTGTGCATGTGCTTGTCCACCCGTGTAGTACGGGGAAGATTTTTGAGCGAAACCACTCCCGCCCGGATAGGCGGGTTGCAGCTGCAGCGGGATTGCAGCCATGTTGCTCGGCGGCGACCCCATTCCCAGCATCGCCGTACTAGTTCCCGGACAGTACCACGTGGTGGTGGTGGTTTTCTGGATGCACACATGGGCACCAGTCGCCGGGTCGACCATCCACTGCGACTCTGTTTGCTGTTCGCTACCAGCTGTTGGAGTTGTTGGCGCTGGCGGGGCGGGGCCGCGGTTGTAAAAGGAGGAGGGCAACTGGTGGTACGGGATCACCGGTTTGTAATCGGCCTGCTCCGTCGGCTCCTCTAGTAGTCGCAGCTGTTGCTGGAGCGAGTCCCTCAAGGCAGTTGCTGCGGCGACGTTAGACGTCAGGTCTACCGGGTCCTGCCAAAAGTCTTCCGGAGTCACCCACCCCGGACGTGCGGCAGACTCAGGATCTTCTTCTTCTTCTTCTTCCCCGGCAGGCGGTCGCGCGTCCTCCGGATCTACTTCTTCTTCTTCCCCGAAAAAACCCGGGTCGACCTCTGCGTCCCGGGGGTTCCTCGGTCCTGTGCCGGGCGGCCGGCCCGACGCTCCTCTCCGGTGGCGCCAAATAACTGCGGTGGTGCTTCGTGGCAACTCCTTCACGCTCACGCCGAGGTGCCGCGCGATCCGTTCATCGGGATGCCGGGGGTGCGCAGCACGTCGACCAGCGATGTCGTCCTCTTCTCCGAGCCGCTGCGCAGGTGAGTCGTCCCCTTCCCCTTCCCCTTCTCCGCCAGAGTTCTCATCTAGCTCATCCAATCGCGGCGGAAGACTAGCGGTGCGCAAGAAAGAGCACGCGCAGAACCGCAGAGTCGGGGGAAACGGCCCCAGCGGTACCAGAGCGGTCGTGAGAAACAACAGCAGGCGCAATTCTTGCATTTGCATTTTCACAAAAAAACAGTGACACGGATTTCGATGTGTGCAAGAAATTTCAGCAAAAACACAAAGAACAGGCGAAAACTCGTCACACAACTGCAATTGAATTGAACCCGCTCTCGTATTACGCCATAACCACTCTGAGTGACTCAACCGATAAACGTGGGCAAGCTCTAACTAACTATACGTTATTGCCATTCAAGAACATGAAATACAAAATTTCGAGCCGAAGATGGTGGCATGACAAACTGCTGGCACTTCTGCGTCTGTCTCCAACAAGACATTGAACTTTTTAACAGATATTCTGTAAGTGAGTACTACTACTATGTAAAAATCAATATGAGGAGCTCTGGCAGAAACAATAACAAATCGATCCTGATGGATGGTGATCAACAACTACGAAAGTAACATGGAGATCACGTCGGCACGAGGTGATTTATTTTCAGATTGATGTTGCAGTTGGTCACCTGATGTCGCTCATGCGGATCGCAATGCATGGTGACTTCGTTCGCCCGGATCGCATCAGTCTCGATCGCAAGTGAAGGAGAAGGCCGGGCGCAAGCAATGAAGTTGACATCATCAAGATCAACTTCGAGGAGATATAAAAGACACCGCGAACATCGCAGTCGGCGATTCTTCCCAGTCGGCACCGATTGAATGGAGGATTTCGGACTACGGTCCTCGTCTTTCTGAAGAGTTTTTTCCAGAAGCGCAGCGCGTTGGCCTCGCCGTCCACGTACCAGGCGTTCATTTTGCGCGATATCTCCAATAGTTCATCTCTACCAATTGACTTCGTTATAAGCAACAGGTGGCTTAAAGAGTCGTAGTACTGTAGGTGCGGCCGGAGTGCGAACTCGGAGATACGCGAGTAAAACCACGCCCCGTAGGGGTCCATCTGGAAACGGCCCTGCCACTCGAAAGGCGTAAAGGCATATGGAAACTTTTTCTCCATCTCGTCGCCATCTTCTCGACCCGCCGTGGAGGACGTCAGCACGTCCATTGCCGACAGCTCCAGATCCAGGACTGCTCCTCGCTCAAGAACTTCTTCTACATCCAGTTGCGAGTCAAGCTCCCCCGCCACCCGTTTTTCCAGTTCCGCCACCACGTCCGGCCGCGGATCCTCGCCGCCTGGGAAGAGCGCGTGGCTACCCCTCCTCGTGTAGCGCCACAGCTCCCTGTGGGTGAAGATCGGCACCCGTAGGGCGTAGTACTCCGCCAGCTTTGCGTTCGTCACGTCGTACGGCCACAGCAGCGCAAAGTCGTAGAACGCCGCCTGCAGCTCCATCTTTTGCAATCTTTGGAAGGCGGGACTGGTTGTAGTATCGCTATTCCGTACTAGCTCTTCATCCTCGTAGCTGAAGACGTTGATGTCCTGGTTGGTCGGGGGACGATCACCAGCAGTCTCATTCTGTTTCATCTGGGACCTCGGCTCCAGCACGGGGTCCTCGTGTGGAATAGTAGTGGCGTGGTTGAGGTTGAAGAATTCGGTCCAGTCCGGATCCTCGGCGCAGGGCACGCCGAAAGCGGCGCAGGAGACCGTGGCGTAAGGCTCCAGCAGCTTGCGCAGCGCAATCGACGGCCCGTGGAACACCCCGCCGGTGGAATCAAACTCGAGGATCTTCAGCTTCGACTCATTTTTACTGAAATTATAGATCCCCGAGTTTGACTTTGATTCCATCTTCGACGGCGGGTCCTCGTCCTCGTCCCGTTCAGTATTTTTAACCGACCTCGACAGTCTCCCCCGCACGTACGGATTTTCCCGCGCCTCAAGTGCAAGCGTCGAAGCCGCCGAGGACGAGGAGGCATCTTCTACTAGTTCTTGTACCTCCGAACTATGATCCAGCGTTCTTTCCGTTTTACTATTTGATGTTTTCCGCAGCATGTCTCCCAACCGCAGGGCCATGGGTTTTTGCCACGGGATGACGCCTACGTCACTGACGTAGTGCAGCTGAATGGCGTGGTACGCCGTGTAGCCTACGAAAAAGTAGTTCGGCTTCCGGACGAGATCTGACAGCTCCTTCCTCCAAATCGGTTCGTGTTTTTTCGGCACCAGAAACATGTACGGCTGATTGTAGCTCGCCACCACCGCGATGCCCTCTTTCCCAGAGAACAGCTTGCACCAGATCACAGGATGGCCGCACAACACCAAGGAAACCCTTCCCGCGAACTTTCGCTCAAACCAGTCGTCGAACCAGGGCTGGAGCTCGGTATCGAAGGACTCGTGGATTGCCTCCTTGGTTTCGTGGATCTGGGACAACACGGTCACGAGTTCTTCGTCGTCCGACTGGTACTCGGGAAAGTACTTCTTGTGGTACGACAGCACGCCGTGCTTGTGCAGCTGCCAATTCGGGAAGTGGCGCTCAATTACGAAAATGGCGTCGTACAAAGCACCAAAATGCGAACTCAGGTACAAGGCCGAGACTTCTGGCTTGGTGGGCTTGAATCGCTCCACTTTCATGGCATTGGAGGCGGTGGAACCGGTGGGGGAGGATGCTCTTGAGGGAAGTAACCCAATGACGGGGAGCTGCACATGCGGTGAGGCGAACTCGGGGAAGAGAGCGCGCCGGATCAAGCACGAGGCGCCATCGCGGTCGGAAGCTGTGGCTGTACGTGGAGAAGGAGATGCCCCACCTCCGTGATTGGGTGATACAATTTTCATGCCAGAGTTCGCAGCTCGCAGATTCGTCTGCTCGCAGCTCCACTTATGGTCATACAGCCGAAACCGCTCCTCGCCCGTGTTCTTGAGCACAAACGTATGGCGGGACATGGTGGTAAGTGGGTAACAAGTGGTCAGTGAAAACTTGGGGGGGCTCTTTGTTGTCCCCTGTTTGGTTGTCCTATCCCTAGGCATAGGTCTGCACTAGGAGCACGGGCGGCTTTCCGCGGTCGACAGAACCAGAAGCCTTACACTGCCCCACGGCTAACAGTAACAACAAAGTCTAAACCGCCAGGCTAGAAGGCGCCCCCTTCTGCCCTGCTCTCAGGAGGACGAGGAGGCTCTAGCACTAGTAGAAGTACTTAGCTGCCGCACCGCTCTAGCTCCTGGCTTTCCATGGCCTTCTTTTCCCTCCCAGTGGCTCACCTCCCGAGCGCCTGAACGCAGTCGCCACCTAAGGGTACTTGCCACCCACGTGGGGAGCGAGGGGAACCCGTCTTCCCCTAGCACTCACGACCATCAATCTGCCCACTGACTCACCATCGGACCTGGCCCCTTGTTCATAAAACGATTTCCCGTGCTCGAGCCGCCAGATGTTGACCAGGATGTCCCAGGTGGTGATCGGCGCCCCGAACTCAACGAGGAAGTCCACCTGGTCCATCATGGTCAACTTGTTCACCTGCCGCAGGAGCATGAGAGCAAGCCCCCGCGCTTCCTCCCCCTCTCTGTTCAATGACAGTGATATCCAGGCGTCCAGGTACACTGCCACATGATAGCCGAAGAAGCACATATCCGACTCTACGCGCAGCTCGGTTCTCTTTGTGCTTGTTCCTCCACGACCGACGCTCGTACTCGTAGTTTCCGAAGCAAGCTCTACGTCAAGGTCAACTGTTCGGGCGTTTTTCAAGTCTTCGAGAAACTGCTCTGAAAGGGTGCGGGTGTTGCCGCCAGCCTGTTGGACCAGTCGGACGAAGTCCTGCACGAGCGGACGCGTGTGCTCCGCCAAAAAAGCAACAACTTGTTCCGAGGAGCCATCTAGTTGTTGAAGTTCGCCATCTTCATCTTCGTGAGCGGTGAGAAACAACCGCCGGGCGGCGTGGAGATAGGGCTGCCACAAAGAGTTATGGTTATGCGCGGCTGACTGCTCGCAAGCCGAGATGCGCAGCAGAGGAGGAGCGGGGAAATGGCTTCTGGGTCTCGAGCCTTCTGGTGTCTGATGTGGTCCACTGTCCTCGAGCGCGGACGCATCCGCCGCGAACCTCCAGAGAGCGAAGAGTAGCCGCATCCGCTTTGGCGGTCACACTTTGAGGCTCGCCCGGCGATGGAGGAGCAAGCACAGTGCCGTCGTTCTTTCGTTTATGTCGCTTTAAGTAACAAAGAACAGCATTATTCTCTGCGCTGTTGCTTCTCCCGTCTCTCGTTATACTTCTTCTGCAGGGTAGAAAAGTAGGCATAAAAGTAGAGAGCGAGGCATTAAAAAGTAGCGAGGTTTGAAAGTAGAAGCAAGACCAACAGTCATTCGCGAAGTCTCGAACTCACAGCGGCATCATCAAAGCAGACGAGACTTCTACTGCTGGAAAAGCACATTCACGAATTGATATTTCGAATTTGATTCCAATGAATTCCTCATCCTCGAGCTCGATGCAGTCTCGCAACATGTTTAAAACCTACTTTCTTGATCCTGATGCTGAATGATACTTTTTCTTTATAGAGTCCCTGCTGCTTTTGCTTTTCTTTTTCACGAAATCTTTTTGCTTTTCTTTTCACGAATCGTTAATAACGAAATCGATAGTAGTTATATTTATATAGTCTTCATCCCTGCTCAGTCTTTCGCCACCACCGCATGAGCATCGTCGTACAGCTTTGTCCAAAAGCGCAGCACGTTCTTTTCGGCGTCGCGGTACCAGGCGTCCATTCGGCGGGAGATCTCCAGCAGCCGCGGCGACGCACTGCCGTGCTTTTGTTTCTCTCTCGCAAGCGACGTCGTTATTTCCAACAAGTGACCTAGCGAATCGTAGTATTGTATGTGCGGCATCAGCGCGAATTCTGCGGTGCGGGAGTAGAACCAAGCCGAGTACGGGTCGACCTGCCATCGGCCCTGCGACTCGAAAGGCGAGAAAGCGTAGGGAAAATTCCGCTCCGTCGGGAGCTGATCCCCTAGCTCTTGCGCCTGCTGGGTCATTTCCAGGTCGAGTGCGTTCCCACGTCCCCCGGTCTCGCTGCAAAAGAACGCAGAAGTGGTGGAGGTCGTAGTAGCACTCCTGTTGAGTGATGTTGTTGACCGCCATGTATCAGCGCGAAATTCGCCAGCATTTGAACTGATCCCCCCTCCCTCGAAGCACGCCGCGACGGCCGCTTCCAACTGATCCAGTCTCGCCGGACGCGGGTCCTGTCCCCCCGGGAAAAGTTACCGGGTGGATCATCGCATAGCTCCACTTCATCGCCCCGATTTAGCTTCTGAACTACAGATGGAGAACGAGGTCAGATACGCCCTAGGGGGGGAGCCGGGAGAACCCGTCTAGCCAACTGTCGAATGTGGCAGGGTGCGCTCTGTTCCCAGAAGGGTCCCGCAAGCTTCGCGACGGTGCACCATCAAAGAGAGGAAGTTATATTTGACACATACACGACCCACCCCTCGCAGCTGCCCAGCTTGGACCCAGGATTATGCGGCTGGGTGGGTGTGGGTTTCTAATGTGGGTTTCTAATGCGGATTTCATCAACATCTTCATCATCACATAGCTGGGTTATAATTTCGCTAATCGTGTCGCCTGTTCCAGCAGAGGTCGCCGCATGAGTAAAGTAACAGTCCCAGAGCTACAGCGGCGGCCTGTCTCCCCAAGTGTGGCAGAGGCCTCTATGCCACCAGACATCGGCGAAAATATGCGATGATCCTCTCCTTAAAAAAGGGCTTGGCTACCCCGCCGCGTGTACCGCCACAGCTCGCCGTGCACAAAAATCGGTAGTCGTAAAGCGTAGTGCTCACTCAATGTCGCGTACATCATGTCGTATGGCCACAATATGACCACGTCAAAGAACGCCGCCTGCGCTTCCATCTTACGCAGCCGGGCCCCGGATTTCCCCGTGCTCCTTATTTCCCCCGCTCGACCTGGACCTGGACCTCCCCCGCCGCCTTCTGTTGAAGTATTAGAATCGGATGTTCTTTGTCTTTGAGACAAAAACCGCGTCCACTCGGGATCCTCCTCGCACGGGACCCCACCTTGCCCGCATGACACCCTTGCGTATTTCGCGATCAGCTTCCGCAGCGCGAAACTGGGTGCGTGCCACAGGCCCCCGGGCGAACCATATTCCAATATCTTCAGCTTGTGTATTTCCTCATTGTAGTAGTCTTCTACTGCACCACCGGGACTGCGGGACGAACGCGGGCTCGCTGGTGAGTCTCGCTCTCCTAGTTGGAATTCCCTCTCCGCGCTGCGGCTGCCTGAGTTTGCGTCAAGAAGCAAAATTTTCTGCAATTTTCCGCAGAAGTAGGGATTCTCAAGGAGCTCCACGATGTTCTTCTGACTGGCGCCGGCAACATGTTCTTGATCCCCTGCGGCCCAGACGCCCAGCAGCTCTCGCATGCACGACGGGTTTACCCGCAACGAGTGGCCATTCGCGAGCGCCACCGCCTTTTGCCAGGGAATGCCCGGCACGCCGGTAACGTAGTGCAGCTGCATGGAGAGGTAAGCCTCGTACGTGACGAAGAAATAGTTCGGCTTCTTGATCATGCTGGTGAGTTCGACCTCCCACGTCGTCTTGTTCGCTTTCGGCACCAGGAACATGTGCGGCTGGTCGTGGCTCACCACTACCGCGATCTCGTCTTCCTTTCGCCGCGCAAAAAATTTGCACCACAAAATCGGGTGCCCGCACAACACCAAGGAAACCCTTCCCGCGAACTTTCGCTCAAACCAGTCGTCAAACCACGGCTGCAATGCGGTATCGAAGTGCTCATGGATCGCCGACTTCGTCTTGTGAATCTCGCCCAAAACGCCAACCAACTCTTCATCATCGGATTGGTACTCCGGAAAAAATGCCTTGTGGTAGGACAAAACCCCGTGCTTGTGCAGCTTCCAGCTGGGGAAGTGCTGGTCAATCACAAAAATCGCGTCGTACAGCGAGCCGAAGTGCGCGGCCAGATAGAGGGCCTCGACCCTGTTGTCCTCACTTCTAGACGAGGACGCAGTACTAGTTCCTCCGGATGTAGTGGTTGCACTTGCATCTGCGTCAACAGGAATAGCCATCTCCAACTCCATCAGCGACCCTGCCGGCTGGCGGTAAGGGGCATTCATCCGTGGCGGTCCCGCAATCTGCACGTGGGGCGACGTGAACTCTGGAAAAAGACCCCTGCGGATGAGACACGAAACGCCGTCGCGATCCGTCGGGCCCGTCAGGCTCAGTAGAAGCTCTTTGTCTTTTAGTTGTTGCAAAGGCACGCCGGCGTCGGGCGGCCGGGCCTCCGCACGCACACCGCCCGGGGTGTAGGGGGGCCCTGCTGTTTTGACTGTCAACGGAGTAAACATTCCCGCGAGTAATCCCGTCTCGCATGCGCTCTCGTGGTCGTAGAGCCGAAAATGTTCCTCGCCAGTATGCAACGCGAACGGCAGCTGACGCTCCAGCCGCCAGATGTTTACTAGGATATCCCAGCTCGTGATAGGCGCTCCAAACTCCACCAACAAATCAGCGTGATCCATCATGGTCACTTTGTTCACCTGCGTCAAGAGGTTCAGGGCTACCTCCCGCTCGTGATCCCCCCCGCCCAGCTTCTCGAGCGATATCCACGCGTCGAGGTACACAGCAACGTGGTACCCGAACAAACAGGTCTCCGACTGCACATGCAGCTCACTCACAGTTGTCATACTACTCATTCCCGAAAATTCTGTTCCGCTCTCTTCACCCACCACTTCTACTTCTACGCCCTCCCCTTTCAAGTCCAGCTCTCGGATGAAGTTTTCCGAAATGCTTCGGGTATTGAAGTCGGCGGCTCGCAGCACCTCGTTGACGAACTCCTGTACCAGTGCGCGCGTGTTTTCCATCAAAAACGGCAACGCTTCCTCGTCGCCGAATTTTAAAAACTGCGTGGCCGCCACGAGGTACGCCTTCCAAATGCTGTCCGCAGATTCGCACGCCGAGATCTATGAAGCGAAGGGAACAGGTGATAAGTAAGCAAGAGGTGCGTGCTATGAAGTAAGTGCTAGGCAACGGGTCCTCTTAGATGGCGGATTGCCCTAGTAGGTGGCGAGTGCGTCAAGGCGCTCCGAACCGCGAAGCGCCGGGCGGTTTCAGAGATGCCCCACGCAAGGGACTAGAGACAGGCCGGCGGCACTTTCCTATGGGGGGTAGAGGGAGCAAGTCATGGCAAGCCAATGGCTAGAATAAAGGTGATAGAGCCTGATGAAAGCACTAGGGCAAAAGAGGGCGCGAGCGCGTAGCATGGTAAAAAAATACGTATGCACTCCTGTCTGCTGTAGGATGCATCAACGGCGCCAGGCCTGCCAACCGCAGTAGGACGCCTTTGCGCTCTTCTTTCTAGAAGGACTATGGGGACCCCGAGGAGCCCCCCCGGAAAAAAACACTTTACCACGTACCTACTTGCCACCTGGTCCGACCATACGATCCGCAGCACTCCGGGAAACATCCTTCTGCTTGTTGGGGTCGTTGGGGAGAATGATGCTGATGAGGATGTTCTCGAAGTCTCAAGATGAGCGCCCACTCGCGCGAAAGGTAGGAGCGCAAGCCACGCGATACGCAGGCGACCGAGGAACCGATAATGTTTTCCCATTTTCAACATAAAGCAATTTCTTCTTGCACGTCGGTGCGCTTAGGCTTACAGTCCTTCAAATGAGAACGGAAGAGAGTTCAGCTTCAGCATGAAGTTCAAAACGATCATACGCCCCAACGCTCATAAACAAATACAAAGCCCTGCCAGATCAATCGTTTTGTTTTTCATACATGCATCTGTAAGACCAGAGGATTTACCCGCAACAGAGAACAAAGTTCAACAAACTCAATCATCCGGCGCCAGATGTGAGTTTTAGTGGCAGCCGAGGCTACTGCTGATCCTCGGGTTCTTTCGTTTCGGCTCGTCTCGGAACAAGCAAAATAAATGCATGGCCCATGATGGGAGATCTTCATGATCCCCTAAAATGAATCAATCGATTGCATCGAATGCATGGCGAGTTTCTTGTTTCTCAGACTGTGTTCGATGATTTTTGTCATTGCGTTGGGCAGATACTCGTCGAAGACTGCCTGCTTTGTTTACAATATCTTTTATTTGTCTCAATCTCAAATAAGAGTGCAGATAGCTACGTCGATCTTTGTACTATCAGGTCCAGAAATAACAACTCACTCAGTGGCTGAGGCTGAAAGAGTAGAAAGAAGTGTTAAGTATTCTAGTCCTTTGTTTTGCCTGATCCTGATCGATGCTGAACACCTCCAGAGCAGGCCTACTAAAAAATACTTTGATACACCTTCAACTTCAACATCAACTACACGTCGAGATAGCTACAACAGCGATTCGTATGTAACCGATATGCGTGTGTAGTGTTGCTGATGTTGTTTGACCAGACCCGACGTGCCTCTACCAAGCAATGGCACAACGAGAGCTCCTGCGAACAGAAAGATCGATGACGAGACTGAGAATAAAATGCTTTGTGCTGACTGCTGAGCACTTGCGTTGCAAAGCCAAAGCACACACTCTTTGGCCGGCGGTTGGAGGACGCGCAAATGTCGGCAGCCAATGGGGACGAGCTCATCTCGTCCGCGGACGCACG
>RXOD01004877.1:0-17526 GCA_005223375.1 Amoebophrya sp. AT5.2
GGACGTAGCTGCTGCTGTGGTGGAGCCTGCTGCATCAGTGGACGTACCTGCCGCCGTTGTGCTGGAGCTGGCAGCCGCAGTTGTAGGAGCTGCTGTCGTGGTGCTGATGATCACCGGAGGCTGACCAACGAAGTTGTCTCCGATGCCGTAAATTTTCGGCAGCTGCGAATTCGGCAAGTTTAGCGCCTTGAACAGGAAGTCGTGTAGTGCGGTGTTAAGGGTGGAGTTGAGCATTCCCGTGGGCCAGAGGGCGGCGGAAGCAGCTGGCAGCTCGGCGACCACTTCGGCGGAAATCTCCATCGCGACCGTCCCGTTTGGCATCACGGCCGATTTCGTTGAGTTGAGGCTGACAGTGACGGAATCGAAACCGAGCTTCGCCGTCTCCACCTCCTTATTGGACTCGGCAGCGACCTGAATCAGAGATATCGCCTGTTCCTCGTCTTCGCCCTCGCCCGTTTTTTCGCGGCCATTGAATTCGCGTAGCCTTCGCCTTCGCTCTTCCATCAAGAAGGCTTCCATCGCGTCGTCGAAGTCGCCCTTCGAGTCGGGGTGGTCCAGCATGAAGCTGTGCATGCGCGACGTCAGGAGCAGGCTGGTTGTCGCTTGGTTCAGATAGTCGTAAAAGTCCGCGCCCATCATGTTTAGTGCTGCGATAAACGCCGGATTCTGCAGTACGTCCATGTCCACATCCGCGTCAAGCGTTGCGTACACGACAATCGCAAACGCGCGCGTGTTCGCTGTGATCGGCGTGGGAGTCGTCGTAGGCACCACTGTTGTCGGGGCCACTCCAGAAGTGGTCGGGGCAGGGGTCGTTGTAGCCACGGAAACTAGGGAACTGGAGGCTTCACAGCTGAAGCCGGTTACGTCCACCACGTACGGGTGCTGCATCGTGAGCAAATTGTTCTTCAACAGGTCCTTCAGTTCCTCGTGCTGATCGACGGGGAGTGCGCCATCCGGGTACTTTGCGAGCAGCTCGTCATACGCGGCCTGTGTGTTTGCTTGAATCCGGACGCCGGTGAAGCCCACGATTTTCCGCGTCGGATCGCCCGTCGTCGCGTCGGCCGGTCCGGGCAGCTCCACCAGCACATCTGGCGCCGGGTTTTTCAGGAAGTCCTTGATTTTCGTCTCTGCGAGGTTGTTGGCGTCCATCAGCGAGGCGAGGTAGTCGACGAGCGTCTGGTTGATCGCGTTCTCGAGAATGGGGTTGTACGTCACGTAGTCGGTGTCGATGTCGGCGGGGAGCACCACCAGCTGGAAGTTGAACGCGCGGTCGACGTCCCCGCCGCCCCCGACCGGCGTGGTCGTCGCCGTAAAGGTGCTCGTGCCGACTCCGGGCACGGCGATCACCGAGGAGCCGGGCGTGCCGCCGTTCGCGGGGTCGGCCTTGCTCAAATCCACCGTCCCCGGCGCCACGCCGAACAGCTGCAGCGACGCCTCGACCAGCTGCGCCAGCAGCGCGGACCCCTGCCCGGCCGGGGCGTTCGAAAGCCACGCGACGTCCACCGCGTCCGCGGTGTTCTTGTCCGCAAAGTTCAGCGTGACCGAGACGCGTACCTCTGCGCCCTCGTACACGGTGCCGCCCAGGCTGCCCAACACCGGCGGCGTCGCCAGTACGTTCTGCTGCCCGCTCAATAGCGAGTCCGCGTCAAAATCGCCGTTCTTCGCCGTGTACCCCAAGATCGCCATGAAGTCGAACACCGTCTTGTTCACAGTCTCGGCCCAGCCCGAGGAGTCGAGGACCGCTCCCTGCACGTCGTCCGTGGTGGTGTCGATCGTGAAGGTGAAGGTTCGGATTATGGAGAACATCACCGGGGGCGGGGTGGTGGTGGTCGTCGTGACCGCGCCCTCCACGGCGCGGACCTCCTCGATCGGGTACGGGTACAAACCCAAACCACCGTTCGCCACCGGCTGCACCACCTCGCTCTCCAAAATCGCCAGCAGCTCCGCCTCCACGCTGGCTGCCAGCGGCTCGCCGCTCTCCCAATTCTGCAGGAATTCCGCAGTCACGGCGGTATCGTCGATGCCGATCGTGAACTCAACGTCCATCACCGGGTGCAGGCCCTGCACCACCGCCGGCGGGTTCCCGCTGTTCACGTCGCCCGTCAGCGTCGTGACCAGCGCGACGCTCACAGCCTTCATCTGGAGGATCTCGTCGTCCGCCGCGCCCCCCGGCAGCGACGGTAAAGATTTTTTCAGGTAGTCGAGAATCATGTTGCTGCACGCAATTTGGAAGTCGGCGTTGGCTTCGATCTCGGCTGCCGCGTCCGAAATCGTCGTGGAGCCGAGCAGCACGTTCACCGAGCGGCGGTAGGTGGGCGTGGTAGTGGTCGTGGTGGTGGTCACGAAGGGGTCGCTCCCCGCCACCGACACGACCGCGAGCACGAGCGACGCCGACAGGTCCACCACCATCGTCGCGGCGCCGGTCGCCGTGGACACGCTCTTGTACACGAGTAGCCCCTGCGTCTCCAGCGCGGCCAGAAAAAAGTCCTGCAGCTCGCCGAGCAGGGTGGCAGAAAGCGTAAAGCTGTGGTTGGGCCACTCCGCGACCAGGGCCGAGTAGTCCGCTTGGCCGGTGATGGTGAAGTTGTAGGTCACCTCCAGCGCCACGTCCTGCACCACCGTCCCATCGGCCAACACGGTCGGACCGGACTGCAGCACCCGCGGCACCGTCTCCTGCACCTGCACGCGCGTCTCGTCGACGGTCGTCTCCGCGGTAATCCAGCTGGTGGCGGTCTCCGTCAGCGCCTCCTTAACCTTCTGCCCGAGCTCGTTGTCCTCCGCACACAGCGCGGTGACGTTCGAACTCGGACTCAGATACAGGGCGAGCGTCAGCGCGCGCGCGGTTTCGATGTCGGGCGGAGGGGTGGTCGTGCTCGTCGACGATGGCGCCGGCTGTGCGCCGACGTCCACCACCTGGAGGATCGGAGGCATCGCCCCGGTGGTCGCCAGCGTGCCCCCCCCGCCCACGTTGGTTGTGAACAGCTGCTGCAAAATCGCGTTCTGCACCGTATCCAGCGCCGTGTTCGGAAAAACGGCATCCAACGTCGCCACGTCCTTCGTCGCAAACAGCGCTTTCACCCCGAAGAGCGTTCGAAGTGCGTCGCTTCCGTCGGATGGATTGGTGGCCATCGTGGAGGAAATTTCTACGAGCGTCAGGTCAGTCAGCATCACCTCGTCGGGCATGATCAGCCCCAAGCTGGCGACGTAGTCCGAGAGCGTGTCGTTTATGGCGAGCTGCAGCTGGGCGCTCCCCGAGGCAGAAGCTGCACTGGTCGTGGCGGTCGACGGGTCATAGTTGTTCACCTCGCTGATCAGGTCCCCGACATCCGTGGTCGACGCCAGCAGCAACTCGGCGTCGAAGATGCGCATGATGCCCTCCGTCCACACCGGGGTGGTTCCACCCATGGGATTCGTGGTGACGGTCGTGACCGTCGACTGGGGAATGCACACCGCCGTGTCCACCGCGATCACAACGTTCGGCGGCATCGGGTCCGAGCTGTCGATGCCCAGGGGGAGGTTTCCCAGAGTCGGGGCGTTCTTCAGCTCCACGAGAAGAAACTTCACGAACTCCCGCATGGAGCCCTCGTCCAGCGCTTGCGTCGGGGCCCAGATGTTGCTCAGCAGCGCGATTTCGTTCATCGTGAGAGAATACTCGAGCGTCGCCTGCATGGTCAGGTTGAAGGCCTCCCCCGTCGGGTTGTAGTTGGAGTTCAGGCTTCCCGGGTCCTTTTCGTAGTTCACGATCGAGACCAGCTCCAGCCCGACCTTCTGCGCGTCGACCGACTCCACCACGACGCCGGCGACCGGGTCTGACGGCGCCACGCCCACGGCCTGCAGGAACTTCCTCCCGGCGTCGCTCAGCGCCGTGGTGAGTTCGGCGTGGAGCGCCGTGGCGCCCGGCGCGAAGAACTCCGTAATGTCCGAGTCTTTCGCAAGCAGCAGGCTGAGGACGACCGTCCGCGGCGTGGGCGTCCGCGGGATGGGGGTCGTGGTGGTGGTCGTGGTGGTCGTTGGCGCCGGCAGCGACGTGATGGCGGACACGGAAAACACCTGCGGTACCTGCAGCACCGCGATGTTCTGCGACAGCAGCTGCTTCAGCAGGTAGTCGTCACTGCTGGACAGCGGCAGCGTGCCCCAGTACGGGGTCAGCGCGTCCACGTTCGGGTTCGCGCGGATGGCCACCGTGCAGCCCACGATCAGGTCCTGGCAGGCGGTGCCGTCGGCGTTGGTGGACGCGGTGGCCGCGAGTTCGTCGAGCACCACGTCCTCGATCGTGACATTCTGCAGCGACGGCGGCACCGCCTGCGCGTTGGGGAACGAACTCGCCAGAAGGTTGCTGATGTAGTCCGCCACAGTCTGGTTCACGGCTTCGCGGAGCAGCACGTCCGCAACCACGGAGTCCGGCGAGGTCACGGCGTCGATCTTCAGCTGGAGGTTGAAGCCGCGCAGCAGCGGCGCGGGCGTCGTCACAACGGTGGGCGTCGGCACGCCGATCACGCTGCCCACGCTCGTCACGAAGATCGCGCTGCCCGAAGAAGAAGGAGAACCCCCACCTCCACCTCCAGCGGCCGCGCCGCCGCCTGCTGCGGGATTGCCACTCGCGTCGGGGGGCGGGCTCACGAGACCCTTGCCCTGGACCCAGCTGTTCAGGAACTGCCCCAGCAGGGCCGACTGTTGCGCCGTCGTGTTCGTCCCGGGCGGCCAGGTCTGCAGGATCTCCGTTCGCGCCGCGTCTGGCGCCAGCTCCAGCACTGCGTCCGCCCGCAGCCGGGCTTTTGTGACCAGGACGTTCGCGTCGTTTCCGTCCGTGTCGTTCACGACCAGGATTTCGTTCGCGACCACGCTCAGCGGCTCCACCGCCAGCTCCTTCACCTCCACACTCGCGACTACGTCCGTCAGCGTCTGCGCGAAGCCCATAACCGTCTCGTTCACGGCCTGCCGGAAGTCGGGGTTGGCGCACACGTCGTGCGTGACGTTCAGGCCGTCGGTGACCGCGACGTCGAAGACCAAACTGTACAGCGTGTCGGGTACGGAGTTGTCGACCGCGGGCGGCGCGAACATCGAGAGCTCGGGCGGGGCAATGATATACGCGGCCTTCACCTCCTTCACCACGGACACGAACGAGGCAGTGCTGGAACCGGTGGTGGTACCGCCCGAACTGCTGACCGTGCTGCTCGAGCTAGTACCGGAAGAAGAAGTAGAAGAGGATATCCCGTACAGGTTCAGGTACATGAGCTGCTTCAGGTCGTCGTTCGGCACCAGGTCGATCGCATTGCCCGGCCACACCGTGGACTTTATGGTGTCCACCGTGGGCACGTACGCCGTCCAGTGCGCGAAGGCGTTGAACGTGGCGAGCGCCTCCCCCGTGGTGGCCCCGGTCGCGCCGTCGGTCAGCTGTTCCACGCTCAGGACGTGCAGCTTCATCGCGTCGAAGAATTTCGCCGGGGAGACGTAGGCCTCATCCACCTTTCCGTCGTCGGTGAGGTAGTCCACGAACGTATCGTTCACCATCTGCAGGAAGTCTGTGTTCAGTGCCAGCGCCGGCACGTCCACAAGGTTGGGCGCCGCGGTTGTGCTGCTGTCGTCTTTGAGGAGGAGTTTGAACAGGATCCCCCTCGCGAACTCCTCCGTCGGGGGCGGGGTCGTGGTGGTGGTGTACACTATTCCCTGCGGGGAATACTTCACGCCAACCACGCCGTCGATATCCGCAACCGGCACCGCGTTGATCCCCTGCGTGAGAAGCGACTCCAGCAGCTGCTGCTCGCCGGCGGCGAGCGGCGAGCAGCACGGCCACGCGGCCTCGAGGATGGACTTCACCGAAGCGTTCGGCACGAGGAACGTGACGGTGGTGCGCAGGCTCACCTTGTTGCTGCCGGTGGTCACCTCCGCAATGTCGCTCTCGACTTCCGTCATCGTGACGGAGAGGTAGGAGGGCTCCGCGGGGTCGAAACAGTTCAGGCCCATTTCGTCCAGAAAGGCGGCGGCGGTGTCGTTCATGGCGACAGCATACGCTGGATCGTTCGTGATGTCCACGGGATCCTTCCCGGTGGGCAAAATCAGCTCCGCAACCCAGATGCGCTGCGTCTCGGAGGCCACCTGTCGATGAAGATGATGTCGTGGATGTTGTGGAATGTTGTGGGACCACCTGCATCATCGTGCGGATGACGACCACGACAGGGCTGCAAGCCGTCGTGCTACCAACGATAAGATGGGAACGCATGATCATGTCCATGCTAGACGTAGTATCCATAGTACCTACATGTGCATCTACATCAACAGCACGTAGGTAGCTGCAAGATGGGAAAAAAGTCGCCGCTACTTTTCCAGTGAAGTAAAGAGTTTGTAGTTTTACTATTCTGGATCTGGAGCAGCAGGAGGTGCCGCTGACCTTAATTGACGCTGTCGCTTTATCATGCAAGACGCTGTCGCTTCCTTTATCATGCAAAAGCGCTTCATCTAGTTCTAAACGATGACCATGACGACTCGTAGTATTAAAGCGAGTGCGTTAGCGACAAATCACAAATTAAATCGTCCTCCCATTCTTCATGCAAATTTCTGCGATCGCGACGGCGCATCCGTTGAGGCATCTCCGCGAGCCGGCACACCCGCTCACGCCTGAGCTTCAGAAGATAACGGCGGGGAAACATGCTCAACTGTCCCTGCTGCCCACCACTTTAGAGTCTTCGTCAATTATGATTCATGATGTGGATTAACAAGATCCTCAGTTCGATATCGATTCTACACCAATTCGGTCACGAAAAAGCCATGCCCTAGCTAGTACGCAATGTTCGTTGCACATCATCGGCCTCCTCGAATTTACATGCAGCGATGTTGGAGTTGGAGGTTTGTAAAAATACGTAGGGTAAGGGTAGTGCTGTGCCTGTACGTGGTTCGTTCGTGGTTGTAACGCTACGTTAAGAGGCCTGCTGCATTGCGTAGACTGATACGGAGGAGGTCACGGAGACGGATTTCCAGTTTCGTTTCGTTTCGTTTTACGATGAGAATGAAATGTTCTGATTGTCATGCGAAGGTAGATGAGATTGGCTACGACTTCTACTAGGGGGAGAAGATGTCAAAAGGTTCATTTTTCATCATCCGTGCCCGGAAAAGGCACGACGTCGGCAAGAAAATCTAAACAAAAAGTAGATCACCCTGCAGCTCCTTCCAGAGCCTCGCTGAAAGACCACGAGGCTCTGCTGCTTGATGCATGCGAGCAGGAGCTAGTAAGCGTGACAATAATTCTTGAAAAAGAAATTTTGAAAGCTGTGCAAATCGAAGTCAAAAATTTCATACCTGCTAGGATCGGACGACAATAATTCTTTTTCTTGGAACCAACACAGAATGGAAAAAGTTGCTGCTGGTAAAAGGCTCGCTAAGTTTATTTCAGTGCCAGCGCGAGTCGGCTCCGCTCCCACAACAAGAGGAGCGGGAGGAGGAACAGTCCAACGAACTGCGCATGCGCTCTATACAAAAAAACTATACTTGTATACCGTCCTCTACTTGATCTTGAATGTTGCGTAGCTATTCTTATTTGTATTTCAAGATACGTCTACGAGAGTCAGAGTCTCAAAAAAGATGAACAGTCAAAAAATATTCCGCGTCAGACAAGGGCTGTCTCATCGGCCGCTCCTCTTGTAAAAAGGCTAGAATCAAAGTAGTAGTCACACCCATAAAACAACAGTCGCTGATGGGCTGATGTCTCGAGTGTGCTTTCCTCTGCAACTGTATTGAAATAGAATCTCGAAAAAGTCTGCAACCTGGAGAGGTCTTCCCCTTCTCTGCTGTAAAGTCTAGAATAAAAGTTGTAATAAATCAAGGCTTTTCTTTTTGCACGACATAAGATTCGACTAAAAAGGAATTTGGCACCGCGCGTAGCGTTTAACGGTTAATGAGGTTGTCCATTGTTGAGCACCAACTGACTCTCTGGCAGCAAAAGTGAGCTACTTCGTCCTAATTGTATTGTTCTTCTTCCTCTGCCGCTGGTCTGTGTGTCTCGTGGTGCCAGATAGTTTTTGGGCAGTTCGGGTCGATTCCTCCTAGGCCAAACAAAATGCAATTAGTGCGCTGCAGTACCGAGATCGCCGCGGTTGTGGTTGTTGTGGTGGTGGTGGTTGTGGTTGTGGTGGTTTCGCCGCCCAGGAAGTACGAGACCACGCACGACGTTATTCCGTTGGACCACATGGCTGCTTCCATCAGCTTTTGCAGGTACAGTCGGTCTCCTTCGGTCGTCAGTCCGCTCGCCGGCCAGGCGTTCGTCGCGGAGGCGATGTCCGGCACCACCGCCTCGTAGGTCCCGGTCACCTGCACGCGCTGTTCCCCCGGTACGCTCGACGCGACCGACAGCAGCAGCAGCAGCAGCGGCGTGGTCGACGCCACCGTGCTTGTCGCCTTCAGCACCGCCTCGGGCGCCATCGTCAGCGGCGCCATCTGGTTGGAGAGGAAGGCGGCCACTCCCTCCTGTATCGCCCGCTCGAACTCAGGCGAGGCCACCAGCTGACCAGCGTCTTGCGTGTTCGGGACGTCCAGCCCGATCTCGTACTTGCGCACGAAGTTGGCCTGCCCGTAGGTGGAGCTCGTCGTGGTGGTGGTCGTGGTGGTTGTGGTCGAGCAGTGCCGCCACTGGTCGATGCCCAGGACGTTGATCTGGGGGAGCATGTAGATGCCGCCGACAATGCCAAACTGCGTCGCGATCTGCTTCTGCACGGCGGAAGACAGGAGCGCGGCCTCGAGCACGAGCTCCATCGGCTCGGGCATCTCTATGAGGGGACCAGCTGGAGGTATGGTCACAGGCATTTATTCCAACGAACTCCAGCTGCTGCACGCCATGCATAAACAAGTGGACCACTATGAATGTTGTTGGAGTTGTTGGGGATTGTGTTCAGGAGGAGGCTCACCCGGGAGATCGAGATCATACAGCCATTGACAGGTAGAGGCGGGCGGCCATAGAAAGCCTTAGCCTTCATCTGCCGAAGGCGGTCGTCCTCGTCATGTCATAGATAGGTACAAACTTTTAATTGATTCATAGAGCCTGAAAGTAGGCATAGGGCCACAAACGGGAGCGCCTTCTTCTAAGGTGGCGACGTAAAAATGTTCAACATTGCTAGTTGCCTACTTGCCGTAACCAGCTGGTCCCACCATAATTTCGATGGTCACCGGCATCTCGACCACGCCGGCCGGCAGGGCCTGGGTTTTGGCTAGCTGCTCTCGGGACAGAGCAAGCAGGTTGGTCGGGGACGAGGCAACGGGGGCGCTGCTGGCTGCAACTGCTTGCATTTGTGATTGTGATTGGACGAGCGGGACGAGGTTTGCTGCGGGTGCGGACGAAGGGGCAGCGACCGCGAGAGGCGCGGTAACCGGAGCAGCGGCGAGGTCTGCGAGCATCGGAGCTACAGCGCCTGCGATGAGAGGCGTTTGTTGTTGCGCAGCTCCGGAGCCCGCCTCCGCACGTGAGGACGCCCGCACGGCTGCGCTTTCGCCTTCTTGAAGAAATGAGGGTGCGGGTCGTGCTGGCCGCCGGCTGGAAAGTAGAAAGTGGTCTGCATCTTCGTACGGTGGTGCCTCGTTTTCATCTTCGTTCCCTAGCGACAAGTGGGCCTCTGGCACCCCGAGTTCCTGAGCGAGCTCCGCACTCAGAATCTCAGGTCTTCTCAACACCCTGCGCGCCATGTCCAGCTGCACAAAACTCGGAATGGTTTGCATCCGCTGACGGACCGCGGCGGCGGCAGCAGCGTGGGCAAGGTGCTCATCAGCGTGACCCTCGACACCTCCATCTGAAGACGCAGGTCGCAAGGGAGATGATGCGACCTCGTAACCTACCTCGACTTCCTCATCATCCGACGAGGCCACTTGTTCCCCGTCAAATGAGTCCGCATCTGTCTCGATCTCGCTGTCCTCACCACCCGCGTGATCGGCGGTCTTCGAGCCGCTTTCCGCATCCTCGGCCTTGTCTTCAAGTAGATCCGGGCCTTCTGCCACGTCGGAGGACAAGCTCGTCGTTTGCAGCAGGGGTTGCACTCCCACCTTCCCTATCGTTTTCAGCTGCGTGAGCGTGGGGGCTTTGGCTATCTCCGACTCCGTTGCGTGAGCGTGTGCCTTCATCTCCGCACTGGGGCCGCGCCTGCTCTTCTTTGCTTCCGCGTCCACCTTTTTCCCCGTTTGCTTTTCCACCCCGTCGGACTGTGAGGGCGTCGCGATGCTCATCTTTAGCGTGTTTTTGCTTTTTATCAATCTCTTCTCGCCGCCGGCAACGAGGGAAACCTGCTGCAGCTGGTTGACGAAGTTCGTGACGTTGGGCAGCTCCGGCCCGCCGTAGGGGTTGGTTGCCGCGCCCGGGTTGCTGTAGTTCCCCCCGAGGTTGGTTAGGTTCGCGGCCGCGAAGGGTGCCACGAGGATCATTCCCGGGTCCAGCCCCATGAACAGGACGGCCGAGAACGCCTTCTGCACCTGCTCCTTCACCTTGTCCACCGTGAGCAGGTCCGCGGTGGTGAGTTGCGTCGCGGCGGTGACCTCCTCCCCCGCCGCCGTCTGCGTGATGATGCTGGTCGTGCGCGCGCTCGTGTCCAGGTACACGAGGACCCGCTCCCGCACCGCGCTCTGGTAGATGTTCAGCTTGATCGCCTCTTCCCGGGCCTTCTGTTTCTTCGCGTCCTCCGCCTTCACCGCCGTCTCCGCGGTCGCCGCCAGCTGGGACTGCTTCACGCCCAGCTCCTCCTTCTTCTTCTTCCACTTCTCGTCCCAGAGCTTCTTCGCCTCCTCGGTCTGGTTGTTTTGCGCGCCGGACTTGGTGATCAGCTCCTGCTGCTTCTTCACGTGGTTCTCGTGATTCGCCTTCAGCGTCACCTCCGCCGCGGCCGTGGAGTTGTTGTCCTTTTCCACCAGCTCGGCCTTCTTCGCGTTCCACTCCGCCTCCTTCGTCTCCAGCTCCTCCCGCTTTGCCTGCATCGCGCTTACCGCTTTGGCGGACTCCTCGTTCGCGTGTTTCGCGTTTGCCTCGGCCTGCATACTGGCCTTGGCGATCGTCTCCGCCTGTGCGCTGCTCTCGCCCTTCGTCTGCTGCTCGGACTTGTGCTGCTCCTCCGCCAGGGTCTTGGCGTTCTCCTCGGCGTTGGTCTTCACCTTCTCGGCGTCCTCGGCCTTCGCCCGCGCCTCCTCCAGCAGCGCCTTCATCGCCTCGGAGGAGTCGGAGGCCTTGAAGCCCTTCTCCGCCGCCTCGGCGCCGGCAGCGAGCGCGATCTGCTCCTTCTCCGCAACCTCGTGGGCCTGCTTCGCATCCGCCTCGGCCATCCACTTCACCTGCTGCTCCGCGTCGGCAGTCTCCGCCTTAGAAACCAACCGACCTCGTCCGACTGCGAGGACGACGAGGCCCTTACGTAATTCTCTAGTACTCCTAGTACCAATTCCAATCACAATCTTCTATTCGGCGAGGGCGACCGTGACCGATGGATCGATGGTCATGGTTTCGCTCCTAGTAGATGCGGCTATCCTGCTCGCACACCTGCATCTGCACTAGCACAAGCTGCTATACGAAGTAACTACTACATTCATCGTGTAATAAAGAAAAAGAAGAACATAGACCCAACTGCAGCACTTCTTCCACTTAGCTACGCGACGCAGTACAAAGAGACCCGCAAAATGCAGTTTGCATGAATTTTTGAACCGCCCCCACCAGCGCGTGGTCGGATCCCCGGAGCAGGAATATTAAGGGCCCCTCTCGGTCGGACGCGATCATCGAAGCCGCGCCATATTCTTGTCTGCTTCCGCCTGGCTGTATTTCACTTCGAGTTCCGCGTTTGTTTTGTTCCTGGCCTCGTCCGCTGCTTTCGCGGAGTCCATCTGGGCCTGCTGCTTGACGTCGGATTCCGCCTGCTTTTCCTTTGCCTCGATCTCGTTTTTCCGCGTGACGTTTTTCGTGTCCTGTTCGTCCAGCTGCTGTTGGTGCAGTATTGTCTTCGCGTCCTCCTCGATTGCTTGTGACTGCGCCACCTTCATCGCCGCCTCCTGCTGCTTTGCGTGTGCCTGGATCTCTTTCCCGCTCCACTCTTGCTGTCGCTTCGTGTAGTCTTCCACCAGTTTCAGGGCCTGCTCCTTCTTTTGCGACGCCAGTGCCTCCTGCTCCTTCAGTTGCTTTTCTGTTTCCGCGCTCATCCGCTTCTCCTCCCCTTCCGCCTGCTGCTTCGAGAATTGCTCCGCCGTGTTCAGGTCGTTCTGCGTTTTCTGCGAGTCCAGTTTGCTGTCGATTTCCGCCTGCTGCAGCTGCGCGTCCGCGTCCGCCACGTCCTGCTTCGTCTGCTGCTCCGCCTTTCCCGCCAGCTCCGCGTCCACCTTCGCCTGGTCCGCCTTCTCCTTCCAGGTGGTCGACTTCACCTCCGACTCCGCGATGTTCGCCTCGGACTGTTTGCGCACCGCCTCGGCCAGCGTCTTGTTTTTCTCCTCCTGCAGCCCGATCTTCGCGGTCATCTCGGCGGTGCGCACGCCCTCCTGGTAACTCACGTCAGCCTTTGCGTTCACCTCCTCCTCGCGCAGCGCGTAGTGCGCCTCGTTCATGTTCATCACGTGCCGGCTGCCCGCCGCCTTCGCGGCAGCTAAAGCCGCCGCCTCGTTCGTCGCGGACTCGTTCTGCCGCGCGGCCTGGATGGTGGCGTGGTGGTCCGCGATCTCCGCATCGGACCAGTTCCCGACCGTCCACCGCAGGTTGCGCCAGTCGGTCTCGTTCTGCTGGTCCTCCGCCACCGACGCCTCCGAAGCGTTGCCGACCGCCCAACGAGACTTTAAAGACTCCTCAGCCTTCAGCTCGTACTCAGCCTGCTCCTGCTGCGCCTGCTCACGCACGCTAGCCATCTCCTGCTCCAGTTTCTCTGCGGTGAAGTGCGTGGAGCTATGGAGGAGCGATCATCGAGAAAACTTCGTCAACAGCAAACGCCGAAGGACATCAGCAACTCACACAATCAACGTAATTTACGTTGTGTTTTCGTTTTGAACAACGTAATATAGGAAGTTTATTCGACCTGCAGTAACACCTGCATGTGCTTTACGGTATTTACATCACAGACACAGTGACGAATATAAGAGATAGAGGAAATAAGCCACATCAGTTTCTTGTTCTTGATGAAGATGATGTAGGACACATAAAGAACTACTTTCTTACCCATTGATCAATCTAGGATCTTCACCTGTTTCTTCCGCCAAGTCTTCTTTCGCTTTTTCTTCCTCCAACCTTCGTTGTTCCGCTGTCGCTTCGGCGTCCAGTCGCTGTTGCTTCCAGTCTGCCGCAGTAGCTTGGTACTCGCTGATCTTGGTCTGCGAAAAGTGGATCCGGGCGTTCGCGGTGTTGTTTTCCATTTTCATCTTCTGTTCGTGGTGCTTCAGCACTGCCACCCGCTGCGCCTTGTCCATCACTTTCTGCGTTTCTTCGTTGAACTTGAGCTGCAAGTTCGTGTTCTTCTTGTGCAGCTTTTCCGCTTCCTCGATCGTTTTCCGCTCCAGCTTCGCGTCCGTCTCGTTCTGTTTCAGCGCGGCGATATAGTTCGTGTGCTCTAGTTCGATCGCCGTCGTATTGGCCTGCACCTTCTCCAGGTTTTCCTGCGACGCCTGCACCTTGGTCTCCGCTTCCAGGGTTGTTTTCTCCGAGATCTCCGCCTGCTCCTGGATGTGCGCGTTCATCTTTTCCTCCACCTCCGCTGTCTCCGCCGACGCGTCCTTTTCCGATTGCTCCGCCTGCGCCGCCGCGGCCGCCGCGTTCGATTTCGTGGTCTCTTCCGCGGTGATGTGCTGGTTCAGCTCGGTCTGCGCCCCGTCTTCCTTCACCGCCATCTCCTCCTTCCGCATTTTGTAGTGGTCCTCGAACATGTCCTCGACCTTTTCCGCGCCCTCCAGCTGCAGGTTCAAAACGTCGATCTTGTCCAGAAGCTCGTCCTTCGTCCTGCTTAGGGCGTTGATCTGCTGCACCTGCGCGGCGTTGATGGCAAGCACGTTCATCTTCGCAGCCTCCACCACGTCCGCCGACTGCTTCGCCGCTGTTTCCGCCTTGGTCGGCTTACAGCGCGACCGGAAAAAATAAATCCACGTACTACTTTATTTAGAAACAATATTGCAGTTACAGTTTTCTGACTACACTGCCAGCGGATCGGCACCGTATTTCCTCCAGCTACAAGACGAAACCTGAACCCGAAACGGCTCTTCACACTGATGCAATGAATTGCAACTTGTGCTTGTGCACAGCACAGAATATAAGCCAAAGGCCAAGCCCAAGCCTGGACGTCGCGCAGACATCATAGATACCTACACGCCAGACGTCAGAAGTGCTCAGTACTCTTTTGCCTTTCCAAGAGACGAGCACGCCGCTCTTTTCTTTTCTTCATCAACAAATAAAGAAGATTCATACATTATGACAAGTCAGGAGTGATAGGTTTCTCCTGACAAGCCGAACTGAACCTCAGAACCGGAAGGGATTTCTTTCCTAGTGGATGACTAATGTGGCTGTGCTGGTGCGTGTGGATTTAAATTTGTGAAAGACGCGGCTTAACCTTCGCTTGGTCAGCCTCCTTCTGGTAGGTTTCTGCCTTTTCTAGGTTGTCGGCGAGCGTGAGATTAGCACCGATGTACGCCTTTTCCGCCTCGTCCGCTTGCGCGTTGGCGACCTGTATTTGTGCGTTATACTGGTCGGTGGCCTTTTGCAGTTCTTCCAGCTTCTGGAGGGCTTTTTCCTGCGCCTTGAGCATCAGTTGCTTTCTGGTTGCGGCGGTTGCCGCGGCGTTTCCGAAGTCCGATTCCTTCTTCACGTAGATCTCGATCCCGCAGAGCATGACCGCGTTCTTTGTTTCGATGCGCAGCGTCTCCGCGCCGAAATCGACGGCCAGGTCCGTGCCTTCGTCGGGGTCCGACGAGATCGCTGACGGAAACGGCAGCCGCACGTCGTCGTCGATGACGAGCGTGGCGTCCTCCAGCGAGTCCTGGTACTGGTCGCTCGCGCCCCACACCACCACCCGCGTCACGAACTTCTTGTCCACCGCGACGCTCCCCGCGGTGGGCTTGATCCGCGCCTGCCACCAGGCGTCGGTGCTGGTCTTCGTGAAGGCGCAGGTGCCCGGATACTTCGTGGTGCCGTGCAGGAAGTGCAGCGGGAACGTGGCGTTGCGCCCCTGCTCGATGTCGATCTGCGTCGCCTCGAGCTCCCCCGCGGCCAGCTTCCGCTCGCTCGCGTGCATGAAGATGCGGATGCCGCACAGCTTCAGCCGGGAGGCGGGATTGCCGGTGATGCGGACCTTGCTCGCGGTGCGGTCGACGATCACTTCGGTGCCGTAGGTGGAAATCTCCTTCGGCAGCTCGTACTCCGCGCCGTCCACGGAGAGACTCGCGCCGTCGAGCTCCTCCTGCCCGGTCTCCCCGTTGTAAAGGACGATCCGGGAAATGAAGACCACCCCCTCCTTCACCTCCGCCTCCCACCAGGGCTGCTCGTCGCCGGAGGTGGCCTTTGTGATGCTGCAGGTGCCCTCCTCCACCGCGGTGGGCTCCCCCGCGTAAAACAGGGGGAAGGAACCCACGTAGGCGCCTTCCGTCGAGCTTTGGCTCGCCTGCAGCTCCACGCCGAGCAGCTGCCGCTCCTGCCCGGAGCCCTTAAAGTGCTTGCACACGGGCACCACGTCCTCGTTCTTGTCCCCCACCCCGATCTTGTAGTTGAACCGAGCCTGGCCCGCGTCCGGAGAGTCCGCTGGCGGGATCGAGCAGCCTCCCGGCAGGCCGTTCTTACAGGATCAGCTATCACCCATCTGGAGTTGGAGTAGCGTCTACTTTAGTACCCGTAGCAAACAATAAGCGCGGCGATCTCACCTTCACCAGACAAACAGACCGATTGACCGATGGGCGATCTGACACCGAAGCGACAATGACCAGAATCATAGACAGTGACACTCAGCCTGGGCGGGACATTGCGACGGGTAACGGTAAGTGCTACGAAGTCTCGGTTGATTCACCGCCCTGCTCCGCCCCATCCTGCTCCGAATGGCGGAGGTTCATCCCGCTCACCTCACGGCCGCCAGCCCCAGCCAGCACGCTCAGTAGTAGGTACGTACGCAGATGATCTTCGTCCTCCTCCTCGTTTTCCGCCCTAGTACTACAACAATGAATGCACTTATCCATGATTCTCCACGAGTTACCCGTGCCACGCCAAGCCCAAGCCCAAACACGACAAGTTCTAGTAGCGGGACGCTGGTGCGCGCTCCTTCGCTAGAGATGCTGCCAGAGGTGGCAGAGGTCATCGAGATGGGCTACATAGCTAGGCTCGTAGCCTTCCTTAACGTTAATTCCCCCACTGGCGTATGTGAGCCAGGACTGCGGCGCGCGGTTGAGTTGCTGGAGCGCTTTTGTACACTCCTCCTTCGTCGCGATCACCAGGTCTTCGGACTTGCAGACCTCGCCCTTTTTGCCAAACTTGAAGGTGTAGGTCTGGGTCGAGACCGGGCGCGGGCGGATGCAGATGGGCCGCTTGTCGTCGTCGGCGAATCCGACCCCGGTGTAGTAGTTCATGAACACCGACTCGTCCAGCTCGTCCTTCGGCACGGAGCAGCCGTTCGGCATCGAGGGGTTGCCCAGGTCGTCGGACTTCCACCACTTGCTGTTGTCGTAGGGGATCCCGAGCGACACCAGGGCGAGCTGGCAGCTCTCCGCGGTCTTCAGCACCTGGCTCGCGTCCGCGCACGTCTCGCCCGCCGCGAGCTGGGCGTACTCGTACTGCACGTCGGTGGCCTCCTTGAACATCCGCACCTTCTCGATCCGGAGCGAGGTGTTCCCCACCTCCTCGATGGTGATGTTCTTCCCGCCCGGGTTCAGCACCGAGTGCGTCACTACGGAGCTGTCGCCCTCGTTCGCGTACACGGTGAACACTTTCGGCATGGCCTTGGGGCCGTCGTCCGAGCCCGCGGTGGAGTCGTACAGGGGGTTCTCCACCTCCTGCTCCGTGCCGTCCAGCAAAAATTTCGCCCCCGCCGGATACTCGCAGCCGTTCACGTCGTCGTTGCAACCGTCGAGGCGGCACACGCCGTAGGTGATCTCCACTTTGGTGATGTCCGACTCAAAGATGCGCGAAATGCCGCCCACAGCGTCGGTTTCCGCCGCGGTGTTGCCCCCGTACCAAGCGTGGTTATTCAACCCGCGGCAGGCGCGGTGCACGTGCCCCATGTCGCACGGCTCGGCATAAACCACGCCCGCGGCCTGGACCAGCGCCGCGTCAGTCTGCTTCGTTGCCGTCTTCAGGTCGCAGGTTTTTGTGGCCTCGGTCCAGCACACGGCCCTGCATTGCGCAAACCTTCTGCACTGCTCCACGCACGCGTCGAGCGAGGTTAGAGTGGACCCCTGGGTCGTTTCGGGCACGTCCGCGGTCCCCGGCGCGAGGCACTGGTCGAACGCGGGTGAGCAGACCCGCAGTGGCGCCTGCGGTTTATGGAGAGACCAGATGGTAAGTGGGTAAGTGGTAAGTGAAATCTTTTGGGCGCTTTTTGGAGCCAGTACGAGCAGAAAAGCGGCTGTCCGCGG
>RXOD01004878.1:0-17501 GCA_005223375.1 Amoebophrya sp. AT5.2
TGGGTTTTTCACCCCTCTAAGCATGCGGTTCCTCAAGTACACGCCCGAGCACATGCACTGCCAGATGACGTTCTACGCGCCGCTGCACCCGCCGAAGACCGGGTGCGTGCTGGTGAAAAACATGAAGAACATCGCGAACTACCGCGTTTCGGCCACAGGGTTGGTCCTCGAGGGCAACACCGACTTCAACGTGGTGAAGAAACTGAAACTAACCGGCGAACCGTACAAGGTGTTCAAAAACACGGCCTTCATCAAGGGCATGTTCAACTCGGACCTGGAAGTGAACAAGGCGCTGCACGCAAAACTGCAAACAGTGTCGGGCATCCGAGGAGAAATAAAGAAGGCGGAAGGAACGGAAGGACACTTCCGGGCGACCTTCGAGGACAGAATCCTGATGAGCGACCTGGTTCTGCTGAAGAGCTGGGTGCAGGTACTACCAGAGGCTATGTTGTGCCGATCGTGTTTTTAAATCGGAGTAGGACCACGCTATCACCATCACCGCTATCATTTTGTTTTTCTACAGAAGAGCTAACACTACAGTTTCTCCATCCATGACTCTCACCAGATGACTGGTTCAATGGATATAGTGATTTCATCAGTTCGTCCTCGTCCTTCGGTTGCGGTTTTGATAGGCAAATGCCCACAAGAATAAACATACGAAAACTCCCCCTCCAACTTCAGGTTTCGCCGAAGCAGTTTTACAACCCCATGCTGGACATCGCCGAGTGGCGGCGCATGAAGAGCACTGGCGAGCTTCGGTTCGAGCAGTCGCTGCCTGCGCCGGTGAAGAAGGACAGCAAGTACGGAAAGCAATTAGTGCGCACGAGGAGGAAGTTCCAGAAACTGCAACTGCCGAAGGCGGTGGAAGCGAACCTGCCGTTCAAATCCGTGCCAAAGCAGGAGAGGGCGCTGAAGAAGCCGGCGCAGTACGCGAACCGGGAGTCGCGCATGATCAACAAGGAGGCCACGGCGGTGATCCGGAGCGACTACGAGAGGCAGCAAAGAAGTCTTCTGGACAGGCTGAACGTGGTGCGGAAGGACAAAGTGAAGAAGAACAAAGACGCGAAGGCGGTAAAGAAGGCGGAAAAACAGAAGAAGGAAGCGAAGATACAGGAACTGCGAGACAAGCACACGCGAGACAACAGGAAGACGAAACACGTAAAGGCAGGACGAGCAGAAATGAAGAAACGGGAAAAACTGCAGCTGTGAGCAGGGGGGGAGGAGAACTTATGATGTGGCTGCGCTTTTACTGTGTGTCTTCATCGCGAACTGCATTTATGGAGATGGACTGGACGGTCGTAGACAACCTGGTTTGCAATTTCGAAAAAAGCTTCTTTTTAAGTAGGAGTGACAGGTCCCTCTACCTATTGAAGAAAGCTGCGCCTGCACGACGACCGTGACAACTCTAAAGGATGATTTGGTCTTGTCCGCTAGCTACCGGCGCTTGTGTTTTGATGTTGCCTTCGCTCGGTTTATTCACCTACTTCTGTCGCCCTGTTCTATTTGGTGCTAGCTGTCGGAGCCGGCTACCGTGTCTCATGCTCATGCAGGCTGCGGTCAGTCCAAACTTAATCGTGATCGTGACACTGACTCTGGAAGTGGATCCCACTCTTCACACACCGATCTAAGATCCATTCGTGATAAAGATCCTTCGACGATCCCAGATCTTTGACTTTGACGCACGCCTTCGTGATATCCTCAACCATGAAGTCATTTCGCAATGCACAGCTCGTTTCGCAGAAAGTTTGGATATCAGATATCTGGGTAAGTGCAAGTACCTGCATGAAGGAGTAGCGATTTTTGTCGCGTAAGCCAACTGATAAGAATTGCGACAGCTACAACATCACTGACTACTTGAAACGCTACTGGTTTCCAAGACCCCCCATTCGCCACCATGGGTAAGTTTCGCAAGCATGGGTCGAAGCACGACCGCGGTCCGAAGAAGAAATTCACGCAGCGGTCTGCCAAGCGCGACAAGATCCACGGCATCAAGGCTGGCCACAAGGGTATCGCCGCGCAGTATCTCACTCGCGCCCAGTCGCTGAAGAAGCTCCAGCTTTCGTTAGTTGATTTTCGGCGGCTCTGCATTTTAAAGGGGATCTACCCAAGAGACCCGAAGAAGAAGCCCGCGGGAAATGACAAGACCTACTACCACATCAAGGACATCCGTTTCCTGCAGCACGAGCCGTTGATGAACAAATTCTGGGAGCTGAAGACCTACATGAAAAAGTACAAGAAGTGCGTCGGCAGAGGAGACAAGGACGCGCAAAAAAGAGTGGAGGAAAACAAGCCGGAATACACGCTGCAGCATCTGGTACGATTTTTGATGTTTGAACTAGGGGGTGATGTTTTTGTCCGAGATGTAACATGCTTGTTCCCATGCGCGTTGTCGCCGTAGTCCAAAGGGGGCTCCTCGTCGTCGAACGGGGGGAACCGAACAAACACAGGTCCGCGAGCGGTACCCCACGTTCAACGACGCGATTCGGGATTTGGACGATGCTTTGTCGATGGTGTCTTTGTTTGACAGCCTTCCCACCGACCAGAAGAACGAGATTCGCGCGGACGTGATTCAGGAGTCCGCCAAGCTCATCCATGAGTTCTTTCTGTATGTGGTGCAGACGAGGTCGCTGCAAAAGTGTTTCGCCTCGATCAAGGGCTACTACTTCCAGGCGAGCATCGGGGGAGAGACCGTCACGTGGCTGGTGCCGCACAAGTTCGCGCAGGAACTACCGGCCGAAGTGGACTTCAAGGTACACATGCACTTGTGAGTTTTAGCTTATTCTGTGCAGGAACACATTTCCTCCGGTTGCAGATGGGGTCTCACTCTCATCATACGTCGTCCCAAGAACATGGTGAATGCTGGTAAAAGAAAATTTTGAAAAATGAAAATCTTTCAGGTGATGTCCACCTTCAACGAGTTTTATCGCACGATGCTGAAGTTTATCAACTTCAAGCTGTTCAGCGAGGAGCATTTCGCGTACCCGCCGAAATTCGCGTACCGCCGGCAGGCCTCCAACATGGCCAAATTCTACACCACCAACACGGACAAGGTAGTGCTGCAGCTATTTTTTCTACTCGATCGATGCGAAATGTAAAAGGCTTGTTCTCTCCTCTAAAGACCCGTTCGAAAAATGGTAGTCTGAATACATCGCATCAACGCGCTTCTTCTCTTACTGGTTAAGTATCTCGCTACCTCCTCCACAGGCGGCGTTGGAGGCTGGCAAGAACCAGGAGGCGGCCGAGAACGAGAAGCAGGAGGTGGAGGCTGCCACTATTCAGGACTTCGCGGCCGTGAGCGAGGAGGTCCAGCAGATGCACGAAAACTCCCGCAAAAACGCCTTGAAAAAGGGAATCTTCGACGGCATGCGGGTCTTCATCCAGCGGGAAGTCCCCTTCCACGCGGTCTACTTCGTTCTGAAAAGCGGCGGAGCGCACGTACTTCTATTTTTCTACAGTTGCTGCACCAGATGCAGGCTTTTGTTATGGTCTCACGATTCAGAGTCAGATTGATACCTCGAAGTGTTCAAGAATTTGAAGCATCGAACCTTCATACCTACCAGGTCGGGTGGGCGTCCCTGCCGGGGTCACCATTCAAGGAGGCGGATTCCCGTATCACGCACCAGATCATCGACCGGCCGTCAAGTCAGTTCACGATGGTGGAGGGCCGCGAATACATCCAGCCGCAGTGGGTGCTCGATTCCTTCAACGAGAACATGAGGCTGCCGATCGAGCCCTACCTCCCCGACAAGACCTGCCCGCCGCACCTGTCCCCCTTCGTCGACGACGCGGCAGAGGGCTACACCCCGGAGCGACGAGAAGTGCTGAACCGACTCGCAGGGAGCATGGAGGTGGGAGCCTCCTCCTCGTCGACGGCGAAGATTGCTGGGGAAGAGGATGGCGCGGAGGCTGTCGCGGCGGTTTCCGAGGATCAGTTCTTGAGCGAGCTGCAGGCGGAGGCAAAGGGCGTGTGGGCCAGCGAGTTCATGGCGGAGGAGGCCGAGAAGGCCGATGCCGCCGACGATTCCTCAGACGGGGAAGATGAAGACGAGGAGGCCGGGTCAAGGATAGCGGAAGCTGCAGCAGATGCAGCGAAGGCGCGGACGAAAGAGGAAGGTGCGAAGCCGGTAGTTGTGGCAGAGAAGAAGAAGTCAAAAGCCGAAGTGGAGGCCGAGGAGGAAGTGGCGAGGAGAAAAGCAATGATGCCGAAAAAGCACCAGCGCTTGTTCCAGCGGATCGAGAAGGGTGAGAAGCAGAAGTCCGACACTGCCGCCCTTCTCACGCAGAAGAAGAAGAAAATGGCGAAAGGAGCAAAGAAGAAGTGAAGTCTGTAGATGAGTTCTATTGTTCCTGCATGATACAGAAAATCGAGACTCTGTTTTGTCATAGTATGGGGAAAGAATACCGCCAAAGAGCCGGATCAGGATAAATGAAAACGCCACGTAAATGCACTCTCCTGCTGCGAGGAGAGTGAATAAGAAGCGCGGTCCGATGGCGGACTTAGCGCCGGTGTTGTTGTTTTATGAACGGTTTCGTGCTCCTGGCACCGCATCAACTTAAAACAATGGGTGGTTGAATTGTCAGATCAATCTGGTTCGTCTGAAAGGCATCGTGCGTGCATACAAGCTTCGGTCGCGCGCAGGTAGCTCACAGTGGCATGCTGACCTTCGTGTACTTACCTCTTAGTAAGGAGTCAGCGTCTGTCGTCCCACTCCCAACTGCTGCGTTCTGTTTCTTACCTTTTCGGCACTCTGCCTTTCTCGCGTGGGGCTCTGTCATTGCGCAGCCTGACCCAGTTTCGCCTAAAAGAAGGAGCAGTCGCATTTTTCTGGTGTACGTCGTGTGATAGATTGTGAAGAAGATTACATCAACTTTGCTACTAGGATGGCTTCAAAATTGAGAAAACCGCCTGTGCCCACGGTAAGGCCCTGCAGAATGGACACTCGCAGGGCTTTTGGCGCGGCCGCTGCAGTGCATCATCCCGGAACAGGAGACAAAGTCACTGGCTTCGCCACAACACTGGTGTTTCGACGAATTCAAAGAACGCGGGAGAGGACCAGCGGCACCACAACGCCAGGAGATTGTGGTGGGAAGAAAAAACAAAATGAAAATGTCGAAGAACAGGCAAAGAGCTCCAAGCGACCGCCCCGACAACAAGGGACGTTCGAGGATAGTCGCGTGGAAGCGAAGGAGCTTCGGCACGAGCGACCAACGGCGCGCATCAAGCGCACAAGACGATCGGAGGATGCAAGGACGTTCGATCAGCAAGCGCAGCGAAGGACTACGGCGGACAAGCATATTTCCAGCCCATCCCATACCCATTCCACAAAGAGAAGCGCAACAAGCGCGCTAACACAAATGCAGGCGCTCGCACTGGATTCCTCCCGTCACGGCGAGATCCTGGCGGCTGCGGATGGCCTCTCGCGGAGGCATCTGATCTCTTTTCTGGGTTTTCTCAGCAGGAAGACCACGCCGAAAATCTCCGAATCCGTACGAGCCGGGGTTACAGTAGGCGCTTCTGACGAGGACGACAAACAGAAATATGACCACGTAGTGCTTCGGCTGTTGCGGAGTGCCGTGAAGACGAAGAAAGGGGCTTCGTCGTTGACACTAATCGGGGTGGATGAGGACGCGGTGGCCGAGAGCAAGGAGCACACGTCGATGGAAGATTTTTCCCTACTGGCAGCGTGTTATGCGAGATACGCCGACGAGCTAGGCGCGGAAGAAGTGTCCCGTGCGGGCTCTTCTATCTCGCGACCGAGAATGACTGGCGACGATATTTTGGAGACGAGCAGGGCACAGACGCAGGAGACGCGAATCCTCGAGGTGCTGTCGAAGCGCCTGGAAAGGCTGAATTGGGTCGCTCCTCCACGCCCACGCCGGACAGAAGATCATGTCAGCTATTCGCTCCCAGAGGATGTCTTTTCTGCAACGGCGTCCGCGGTGAATAAAGGTCCCGCTGAAGCGGAAAACGAAGATTGTTCTTTCGTTCCGACCAAGGCGTGGCTGTTCTCTGTGTCGCGCCTGCTGCACTTCGTCGCGACCTTCCCGCAGGTGCTGGACCTACCAATGGTGTGGGACCAGTTTGCCTCGCAGGTCTGCATCCACGACCACTTGCGCAACTCCGCCATCGCGCAGCTTTCTGTGTTGCATGCGCTCGCGACCTGCTACCGAAAGGTGCCGCGGTTTCGCGGACATTTTCGCATAAGCGGAGGCTTCCTGCGCAACTTGCAGGAAGGCGTGCTGCAGTCGATGCCCCTGTTCGGCTCCCGCGAGCTCGCACAGGCCGTCGCGGACCTCCACTACCTTGACCTGCTGGCGCCGGGGGATGTGGGTGGGAAGCCGACGGAAAGCAGTGGGCCACGGGTGCGGCAGATCCTGCACCGTGAGGTGCACCGCGTGCTGGTCGGTGTCGATCCTGGAGGACGGCCGGCTCGCCGATGCCCGTTACGCGATTCCGTGTCGCTGCTGCTTACGTACAGCAAGCTTCCGGGGAAGGGAGGCGAGAAAGGCGAAGCGCTAGCTACCACTTCTACCCGAAGTAGTAGGACGGGATCCAAGACTGCGGACGCAGCGACCACCGCGAAGCAACTGCTCGCGCGAAAAGTCTTTGCTCTCAACAACTTCCGGAGTGCCGGCGCGGCAGGGGGGTTCTCTTCTGTTTCTCTGTTCGATCCCGGGACCCTGTGCGAGCTTTTGGGGGTGATTGGCGGCATGAACCGAGCGCACTTCCGCGAAGTGACGCACGAGATCGGGACGAATGGGGATGGGAAGCGCAGCCTGTTGTCGCGCCTGGAGGATCATGTCGCACGCGCTGGAGGCCGCGGGAATGCTGGAGGTCGGGGGAAGCAGGGGGCCGAGGCGAAGAAGGAACAGCTTCAGCTCGAGGACGCCGTCACGCGGACATACCTTGCCGCGATAGAACAAGGTCGTTTCACAACCACTCAGCTCGCGCGGATTTGCTGGGAGCTGCGGGACGTGCAGAGTAAAGCGGTTGCCGCTTCCAATTCGGCGGCGCCGTTTCTGCAGCAAAAACTCTTTCGCCTTGCGGCCGCGAGGCTGGTGGAGCGGGGACGGGAAACGGGGAATGGTCGCGAGGAGGCCACGAATGTCGAAGTCGATGGCGCGGTCGCGATGCGGCTGCCCGCGACCCTTTCTACCGCCGCGAGGGTGTTAGATGCGATTTCGTTTGCGAAGTTTCGAGGTTTCGTCGAAGCAGAATTTGTGCAGATGAAGCTCTTTCCGCACCAGGTCTGTCCGTTCGCGCTGGCGCGTGCGTGCGAAAGTTTTGCATTCGCCGTCGGGACTCTTCCTGCCGTGCCGAGTCCTGCGATTGCGAGCCAGGTTGTGACCAGAGCAGGTTCTCCCGCACCGAAGGCGCTGGTTGAGCACCTTTCCTTCCTCGCAGACAGAATCGCGCCGGCGCTCGCGCCTGCGGATTTAGTCGCGGTCGGCGAAGGCCTGTCGAAGGTGAGTGGCGAGCAGGGGTGTTGGGGCCGGGTGCAGGGGAGCATTCGAAGGAGTCTGCGCGAGGACGTCGAGGCAGCCTCGGAGGCACCGGGCCGCGGTCGTGGAACGTATCTGGAAAGGAAGAGCTCGGCTGCGGCGACGAGAACGACATCAAAGGCGCGCTCCTCGTGGACGCCGAAACTGCTCTGCCGGGCACTGAAACTCTGCGATGCTGCAACTGGAGAGAGTGAGACGCCGCACCACCTTCAGCAGCAGCTGCAGGCGGAACTGCATCACTTCCGGGATATCATGTCTCTCGCGGAGAAATGGTTCTTGGCCCGGAAGAGGCGATTTTCCGCTGCGGATACGGCTGTCTTCTTCCGTCGCATGGAAGGATTGGGAAATTGCGTCACCGCTATGAAGAATGCTCCTGGCTGCCGTGACAGTGGGCGCGGTGGACATACCGGATTTCTCCCGACGACCGCGAGTCCGTCAACGAAAGCGCAGTTGACGCGGGCGCGCGGGGGCCGGCGATCGGGCGGCTTACTCAAGAGTAACCACGAAGATAGTCTTCACGAGATGAGTTGTGCTACGCAAACGAACTCCAGCGTCGTGGGGGGCATTTAGGGATAAATATTGCAGCCAAGAACAAAATACGGATCAATTCCCCTCGTCACCGATGCGTTCGTTGTACTTGAGTAAGGGCTAAGTCTCTCGGTAGTAGTAGGGACGTACCTTATTACTTTTTCTGTATACTGTAGTCTTCTTCTTGTACTTTACTCTCCCACGTTGACGGAGTTCTTCTAGGCTGTACTTCGGTATGGTTGACGAAGATATTCCGCCGACGGTCCTGGTGGGGACGCCGGGCGTGTTTAGTCTAATGTGTTGAGAGGTTCTCTCTTCACCTCTTAGACTCTGCCAGAGTTTTGTACGAGCTCTTGAAGCTCCAGTGCCAGAGACTTTGTATAGCAAATCACCTTTCGGTGAGCCCCTGGTAGCGTGTACACGTAGTACACCACCCGTATCTGTAGTGCACGTAGCACGTAGTACCTCCTCCCGTAGCCGTAGTAGTGCGTGCAGCACACCCCGTATCCATGCGCACGTAGCGCCCGTACCTGTAACCTGTACTCCTGTCGCCTCAATGCATGACTCGCGGGTTTGAGCCCCAAGCTACGAGCGAGTCCGGGTGAAGCCCGATTACACGGAACAGCAGCGGCCATGCTGAAGGAAAAGTGTCGAGGCATGAGATGCCACGTGTTCACCTGCCTTGTGGAACATATGTTCCCTTTTGCAGTATTTCGCAGTCTTATTCCAATATCCGGCACGTAGCCCGATTTGTACTGAGCAGAAGCCAGCTCTCGTCCTGTGCCCCGGCACCCGCCCAGGCCCCCGACTGGGGATACGTGAACTGCGAAGTTGGGCGCTGACTGCACACCTCTGCATCAGGCCAGAGGTGCACTGATGGAGTTTAAACAGGACCCCACGCCCTGAGGACGTCTCCTAATAAGAGGCCCCCGGACCGGGGGGAGTGCAGCTGAGAAGTGGCGGCCCTCCAAGGAGAGGGATTTTTGTACTTGTGTCGAAGCACGAGCACGTCTGACCTGCACGATCAGAAGTTGTCGCAACCAAAGATGAAAAGCACGAACAGAAGATGCGCCAACCATGCGCAAGAGCACCCAACAAAAGATTTGCATGAGCAGCTGAAGAGAAGGAGCATTAGCATGTTTGCTCGTTGATGAAGAACCTTGCCTCCATCCTGCGAAAACTGCTGCGGAGTAGTGTCGCTGACTGGACAGTGTAGCCGAGGCTGCTACTGTGTTTGTGAGAGCCCCGGCCAGAGAGAACCCGAGTGAGATGCCGGAAGAGCGACTCGAGCTGCCGGCTTCTCTTTATGCACTTCTTGTGTGCGAAGCACGATATCTCTCTCACCAAAAGCAGCAGTCAGTCGAAAATGGATAGTGATAGCGATGAGTGGTGGAATGACCCGTTTGCAGATGAATACAGCGATGTAGAAGATGACTTTGACCCCAGTCCGCGCCAGCTGATCCGCATTGTACCGGGAGCGTTCTTCATCCCCGGCGAAGAGTGGCCGGTAGTGCACATCCACTTCCGGGCTCCGGTCGCACTAAACGAGCACTGGGCAACGATAACAGTAAGAGCGTGCTTCTGTGTCCCAGCAGCGCTGGCCAACCACTACGGAACAGTCCTCACAAACTATCCTCTCGAAACGCAGCTCGAGTATCAAAACGAAGCCAGACTCGTACTACGCACAGTAATAGCTGGAGGATGATGCAGACTATGATGCCATTCGGTTCCCGTGTCTCAGTAGCCTCTTTCATGTAAATTGACGACTGCATCAAGAAAATAAGCCTACTGCACGAAGACAGATCCTTCTCATGGGTAAGCACGGATGCGAATATAACTGATGCCATGTTCAACCTGCCACCAGTATCCATCCCAGTCGAAGTAGCGCTCACTAAAAACAGTAAGAAGCGACGCATCCAGGTCAGTATCGAGCTAGACGCAATCTGGGTCCAGATGTTCGGCACTGAAGTGAACCTGATGCCCGAACCCCTTAAGTCAAGCATACGCAAAGCAGCACTTGATAAAGCAACTGCGCTCGCTGACGTCCCGTCGCCGTCGAAGTCGAAGTAGTTCATAATGGATCGATCTAGATCGCCCAGAAGACGCGCATTTCGACGTGGTGAAGAGCTACAGAATCCAGAACTCCTAGAGCAGCTCCAGGAGGATAGACGCAGACGACCCCTACTAAGAGCGATCCAACCAGATGCAATCTTCTTCCCAGGCCGACGCCCAGTAGTCTCCGTAACTGTACCAGTCGAAATCCCGCAAGGCAGCGGCTCTATGACCATCCGAGCCCGCACGTTCATTCCAGATCTCACGGCGTCAGCCTATGGCAGAGATGTCCTAGAGTACCCCGCCGAGCAGCGCGACCGCTACTATCATATCGCCAAGACGGAAGTACTAAGAAGGCACGGGGGTGGATAAGCCTAATTCTGTTCTTCTTTAAAATCATGCCTTTCGACCAGAACAGATTGTGGCAAAGATGGGGCCTTAATTCTTTTGGCGCATCTAACGGCCTCCAAGCCAAAGTTGTCAGTGAAGATGAGACCCAGAATAAATTATATGTAAAACTTATCATCGCCGATTCGTACCGCCTTGAGAAGCGGAAAGAAGGAAGAGCAACAGCCGTCATTTCAAAATCAGAAACAGGCGAGCTCGTCGCAGATGATCTAAAAACACACTCTGAAGACTGTGAAGCAGAAGGATTTTTCTTGTCACAGCAACACAAAGACGACCTAGCTACAAGAGTTAGAATCAAGCACGCACTAGCGCTGGCTGTTGCACCAACCCCCACGAGGGCTATCAAGCGTCTCCACTAAAGCCGGAAACTGAATTGGTGGCCGCCATGGTCAACGCCACCAAAGAACAGCTGACGAAGATGGAGCCGATCTCCGTCCTTCGCACCATCAAAGGTACCCTCAGCGACGCGATGCGGAACATTACCGACCGGAAGAAGGAAGACGCCAAAAAGGACTGCAAAAAGGTAGACCGACCCAGTGTTCTTGTTTCTTTGCATTTGTGCATCATAGTTCCTCTCTCCGGTGAGAAGCCCATGCTGATTCCCCAAACTAATACCTGCAGATCGTCGAGGCAGCGAAGGTGTTCATTGAGAAGGTCGATGAGGACCCGACGGGAGAAGATATGAACAAGAAATCCATCGACGCACTGAGCGACATCCTGCGCATCACTGAAGGAGGAAAGTACGACGAGGGCGTCGAGTTCAAGACCCCGAATGATGACGAAGAAGAGGAGTCGTCCAGTGATGACGAAAATGATCGTGACCCTGACTCTGACACTGCGTTTGCGAAGATGATCTTCACCGACGCGGACAAGCACTCCACGACGGCCCAGTGCTTGGCGCGCATCCTCTGGAAGCTCGATAAAATGGAAAAAACCGTGAAGAAAGATGTTGCGATGATGCGGATTGAAGTTTTCGACGCGAGCCGCAAACTGAATGCGACAGCATGTGAGGTCACGCGCATCCGCGCGGACATCTTCAACCTCCAACGTGACATAAGGTTATCAAGAAACTTCTTTCTAGGCCTGGCATCCAGTTGTAAATGCCCGAAAGTCTGGCTCATTTGATTTGTCGTAGCGGACGCACCGCGACTCCTCTCCCAAACAGGTAATGAGACTACCTCACGCAGGTACGAGTTGACGCAAGATGACGAAGGAGACTGCCCATGTCGATATGAAGTGCACTGATCAAGTTGTTGTTCGTGGAGTTGCGGCGTTTCGCGATGGAGTGGCGAGCGATGTCGGAGGAACCCGAGAAAAATACCCATCGAAGATAGCACTGCCACGAGTGCAAGTTTATCTTTTGCTGAGATAATAGGACGAAGCCCTACTCATTCCTCCTACATTTGCACACCGCGGATGATGATTTACCCCTGCATCAAATCCCGTCATCACTAGAATGCCGCGGCTCTCGTTTGTCGAGAAGAAAGGAAAAGAAAAGATGTCCGCCATCACCGAGAAACAAGGGGATATCACAGATACGAAACATTTCTATTTCGATATGATCGCCCACCAGTGCAACTGCTGTTTAAATGAAGGGGGAGCCCGCGGGCTCGCCCAACATTTATTTGCAAAATTTATCTACGCCGACGTTTACAGAGGCCAACACAAAAACAGGCAGCCGGGGACCACCATCATCATGAAGCCACCGCCCGGAACGCGCAACCCCTTCGTAGCTAACCTGATGGGACAAAACCGAACCGGTCCACCATCTGATCGGGAAACAGCAGACCAGCGCCTCGAGTGGTTTGATCTCGCACTGAAAGACCTGTGCCGGCAGTTACACCTGATGCTAGTCAGGGCGAACATCACGGGCGGCGCCCAGTTTGTGTTGGCGTTCCCCAAGTTCATCGGCTGCGGGCTCGCAGGTGGGGAGTGGCAGACATACGAACAGCACCTCCAGCAGTTTGCCACCCAGTGCGAAAAGCACTTCGGCGAGAAGATCAAAATCATCATACTAAACATCAATGGAGGAAAAGCCGATAGTTGAGATGCAGCACTACTTGCACAGCCACCCTCGTATGTCTGACGTGTAGCTTCTTTTTCTTTGATGGTCATAAACTCGCATTCAGACTTCTCCTGTAGCCAGTATCGAAGTGCAGCCATCGAATTCGAGGAACCTGTACACTACTGCTGTTTTACGTGTGCATGAATACCGTACCGAAACAAGAACCGGAACAAGAAGCATGGATGTACTGAATCTCTTGTCGTGTTCTTTGGGAAGACCGAGAGGAGCGAAGCTCTAGGCACTCGACACGCACGCATGCTGGGATATATGTGAACAGACATAGCAGCTAGATCAATGATCAAGCGACACCAACGCACACAGAGCACCAGACCGCACCACACCTAATCCCACTGCAACAAAATCGCTCTAAGCCTTAGCGGCACATGTAGAGTTGAGCTTTTAAGGAGAGGATACTTTCAAGATGCCTGATTCGCCGCGCAAGTCGTTGCCGGCGGAGCAGCCGGCGACTCCTGAACAGATGCTCGAGGGAGCACGCGCTAAACTCAGCAAACAAATCGAGAAGCTGAACCCGAAAATCTCCAAAACCTGTGAGGACGACATCATCAGCGGCGTCCTCGACTCGCAAACTTTTTTCGGCTGCAAAAACGGCACGATCGGCACCATCGAGGAAATCAAGTCTGAAGCACAACTCTACATCCAAAAAAACAGCGACCTACGCAAAACGATCGCAGAGCACCCAGAACAATTTGCAGTCGCGTGCAAGAAAGGGCATGCAGTCGACTTCTTCACTCATCTCCAGCACCAGGGGCACCCCTTCCCCATCAAGGAGTATGACGAGGACAGCAGCATAGTCGTCGACGTGAAAATGAAACGCGAAGCAGAACAAAGCGAACAAAGAGCGAAGGGTCTACTTTGTTTGTGTCACTGTATCCCTTCTGCGCGATTGAGTTTTGTTTGTGTTTATGTGCATTTCGCTTGCGTGACAAAAACCTCGATTACATTATGTGGTATCCAGCCCTATCCTCTTTCAATCGTGACGACAGATTTCACCATGAGCCTGTGCGCCTCGATGCACATCCTCGCGCTCTACGCGGACACAGACGGGCAACTGAACGTCCTGAAGGCAGTAGGAGGAGAAGAGTACAGCAAACTAGCACGCATCCTACCACGAGCGGGCACGGGTTGTGTGCGGTACGCGAGATCCCTGCTCATTGCGTACACGGAGTGGATCATGAAGAGACAATCGATGACAGAGTTACCGCCGGCGTTCCAATTTCTCTTCTCGTCCTTCATTCGATACAAGGAGCCCGTCCACTTCCACATCATGCTGAACTTGATGTGCGCGGAGATAATCGTCGCGATCGATCCGAAGAAAGAGAGCGACGTAGGACAGCTGGTGATGCTCGGTGGAGTTGACGCCGCGCAGTACTCGGCAAGCAACACAGTTGCAGCCCTCCAGAAGCAAGCACCAATGGCTCCCGAAGCTATCAGTAGCCTACTCGAGACTGCGCAGCCAGTGGCCGTTCGATGATGCGGAGAAACAAAACATGGGACAACAGCTGGTCCAGTACTACGACACTTTTGCGACCAAGTCGTACGATGAAGGGTCCTTCGTCCAGAAGGGCCTCGACCTGGGCTTCCTGGAGTCCCATGATGTGGACATGATCGAGAGTAACGAGTCGAAGGCGTTCAGGGCGAAGGTGGCGCGGCTGAACTTCCCCACCACCTACGCGCAAGTCATGGAGATGGATCGCGAGAAGCTGCTGAACCGCGAACGCGCGGAAGAAAAAGAAGAAGATGAGTTCTTCGACCCGCAAGACCCGATGGGCGGAGTCAAGGCGTCACTTTTTGGCGGCTTTGCCGACATGTTCAAACTCAACCCGCCGAAACCGGAGAACAAGCCGTCGAAGGACCTCAACAACCCCCCACCAGTCGGAGGCAAAGGAAGTGTGGCGGAGAAGGACACGGCTGCGAAGGAGGAGGACAAGGAGTGGTGGTACGACGCAGACGAGTACTACCACTACGACGAGAAAACAGGCAAGTGCGAGAAGTGGGAAGACACTGAAACCCCAGCTGCACCAGCACCGGCAGCCGATGTGGAAAAAGAGTTCGAAAAATGGGAAAAAGAAAATGAGAAGCGCAAAAAAGGTGATCCACTCTTTGTTTTGCATTCATTACGTCCTAGTGGACATGCGTTTGTGTTGTTTTGATCTCGCACTTCCCGTACTGTTGGCCACCACCCCCACCATGCTCTTTCGAAAGGTACAACCTCGACCTCGGCCACCGAAGACAGGCTCCGCCAACTGATGGCAGGAGGAGGAGTCCTTGGCGACAGCGACAGCGCCGCGCCGTCGAGCGCGACAGTCAACAGCGAAAATGTCAAAGAGTTCATGGAGACCGGAGAAGCGCACAAGTACGAGCTGGCCTACGATAAGAAGCAATTCATCCCCTTCATGTACTGGCTTGCGGTCCTAGTAGACTGGTGCCACGCCCTCAACCCCAGGCTCTACCGCGTCATCCGCTACTTTATCACACTCCGCATGTTCGAACGGGTCGGCGAAGAGGCGCCAGCCAAAGAAGAAGAAAAGCCCCCACATGAACTCCTGTGGGCGGTGTGGTTGAAGTCAAGCATTTCAGTGTACAAGACGCGGGCCGCTGAAACAAAGCCCGAATTAGTACTTCAGGACTTATCGATCTTAGCGCAGAACGGGCTGCTGGAGAGGTCGGTCTTCACCCAGCACGCGGAGGCAGCTGCAGCGAAGAACTTCAAAATGCCGACCAAGGCAGAACTGCAGTGGCCGGCTGGCTTCTTGCAGAAAGATCGGGTTTTGGCCACGTTCAAACTCCTCTGCGAACGGTAACGCGCCATCTACATTTAGAAAAACTCATGCCCGCTGAGAATAAACTGTTTCACTTGAATCAATCAGCCCGAAACCCATAACCTCATAATAATCCAGCGCCATGATGAATAAGTCCCAACGCCACGCATGGTTTGGATTTCGCGATGAGATGAGGTTCCGCAACCTTGTCGCAATGGCGAGGCAGTTGCGAGCCGAGACCGAAGGCACGAGCTCAGTCACGGGCGACGACCCACAGAGCGGCGACACAACCACGGGCAAAAAGCTCCTCGAGATGTACTACTTCGATGAAATCATGATGATCATCCCCTACGCGTGCACAGACATCCACAACGAGGACAGCAGAGAAGCCCAGAACTTCCACATGCGCGTGTCGGACGCGGTCCGCAACAGTAATTAATTTTGTAGTTATTGTTTTATTTATCTTGAAGTTGTTGCCTTGTCCATCGAGTCTCTCTCGATTCCGTATCGTGATGTAGCCACCTCTAGCAAACCCGCTCACGTGTCATGACAGACCACCTGCAGCTCCCGTATGAAGCCGAAGGCAAAGACAGCATCGCAGCGATCTACCTGCTCACCGATCGACTGCTGCAACTCCCGACGAACGCCTCCCCGACCACCGTCATCAGAGGCTACTCCACGTGGCACAACGAGGCCAAAAACGCGAAGGGTAAAGGGAAGGGAGGCCACAAAGGAGCCGGAGATAAAGGCGGCGGCAAGCCCACCAAAAAAGGCCAGTGGCAGAAAGGCAAGGGCCAGTGGCAGAAAGGAAAAGGCGGTAAATGGAAAGGAAAAGGAAACTGGCACAAAGGCGGGGACAAAGGCAAGGGCGGCGGTAAGTGGAGCTGGCAGCAGGAGTGCGATAACTGGTCGTGGGGCGGCCAAGAGTCCAACAAAGGAGACCTGTCGAACAAGCGTCCCCGCGACCCCGCCCCCGAGGAAGAGAAGGACCCGAAGAAACAGAAGACCAGCTTCCAAATGATGCAAGAAAGACTGGTGAAGGAGGTGCACAACGTCACAAAAATACCGGAAAAGAAGATAAGCGACGCGTGGAAAGCCAAGGACTACTGTCCTGTGTACGGAGCCGAAATCACGAAGGTGAAAGGAAAAAACAACACCTGCTACGCATGCACTAGGAAGAAGGACTGCTGGCACAGCCATGAAGGAACAGAGAAATTCATCAAGGCAGAATCGGATTGGTGCCCAGAAGCGAAGTAGATTGATTTGTTTTCATGAAGATTGGAACTTTATATTGTTTGTATAAAACATTCGGACGTTCAAAATAGTTTTGATTTATAAAATCAATAATGATCTCGAGAGGGCAGCCCGCCAGCCCATGAACAGAAGTTCGCGTCCGAAGAGGACGACTCAGATGAGCACTCTGCTGTTTGTAAAGTGCATGGATTAAAAAAGAATTCAACTTACTGCTGGCTGTACAGGCACTGAGAACCCAGCATGACACATCATGTGAAGCAGACCTCTACATAAAATGAAAATATTTATGCCGCCATGGCACGAAAATAAACAAAGGAGCAGCCCAAAGGAAGAACGCTGTGTCCAGACAATCACCCGCCCAGAATCCATGCTGTCTGTGAAGTATCGTTTGTCTCCCGCTTGCGAGAACGATAGTCAGTCCATCGAGCGTATGTTGTCTGCGGAGTTTCATTCTTCCTTCTGTTTTCGAAGAAGAGGATAGTCCATCGCCCGTGTCGTCGATTTTCGTCGGGAAATGAGAGAGGACCCTCATCGCCCGCCTGTCGTCTGTGATGCACAATAAATGATCTTTCGGTTATGACGCCGCACGCCATCTATCGTTGACTGTTTGTTTGACGAAAGGAATGGGCCATCGTCGAGTCAGGGAAGGGCGCTGCTTCATCTTTACATCCACCCCAGACACAGAACCCACAATCAACCCGATCCCGATTTTCATCCGTACCCACGATAGGACGGAGCCATCACGTTTAAAGCAGACTGGCAGACCAACAGGCTAGGTTATAAACACCAAGTATCGCGCGTCAACTCCTCTTCTGGAAATAAGAAAACAGACGCTAAAGCATGTAGAAAGGCTGAGACAATCTTCCACACGGCGCGCCCGGCCTTCCAGTTGCCGGAGTGGCTGCGTGAGG
>RXOD01004879.1:0-17497 GCA_005223375.1 Amoebophrya sp. AT5.2
GCAGAAGCTTGGAACGGAATCAGCTTATCTACTCGATGCCATGATGCATGATGTTCGTGTTTTTTGCTCCATCGTCATAGCAAAACTCAGCAGCGATGTGGAAAGCAAGTCTCGGCAGTAGATCCCTCAATTCTTAATCATGACCAGATAAAGACCGCGCTGCAGGCTGCTTTGATGTACATGGCGAAGGAGAAGATAGCGCTTGTCACCAAAGTTCTCATCAAGTCCACCGTGCACTTCCTGCGCCCGAACACGAGAAGAAGCAAGATCAAGGTCTTGGGCGGAAAACCCTTGGTGTGAAGTCTCACAGTTTATAGATACAACCCGCAACATACAGAAGTAAAACACGTCGTGCGCACGTTCGTAAATTAGTACTTTCTTACATCACGACGTCCCCGTCCCGAACATTCCGCGGCCCAGTCAGACAGACAAATCACGGTGAGACGACCCAGATTCGAATTCTCGATCCGAGCTACTACACCAGTGCCACGGCAGCTTCACGTCGAAGCATGGCTCAAATTTTCCACAGTCTGTCATTCCATTTCGTTTCCAGTGGTGTGCCTATCCTCCATGAGAGAACGCCGTGCTATTGATCGAACTTGAAGTAACAAAATTTGATACATAGATAGTGCGACGAGATCACCATCACTGCAAGATAGAACGCGGATTTTTTTCCGGAACAGAGAGTGTTCTACACAATCCAATGTCAATAAATCCAACGATCTTGATCATGAAGGTCCTCATGATCCCGAAGCAGAACAGCTTGGTCCAATGATAAATGAAAGAATGAGTATTACTACGCTCCTGTGAACGTCTGCACGATCCAGATTCATCGAGATCACCGCATCACATTCCGGAAAACGGTTTTTTGTACAGTATGTCGCGGTCTGAAACAACTGAATCTCGAGCGTCTTCTTTTATTCAGTCGGCACAAATACTACGTCACCGTCATACTGATGTCGTCCTAAAAAGATAAAGTCATAGGACTTCGTCCTATATCGTTGTAAAAGACATCTATCATGATCAACATCATTTTTACTTTTATTTGAGTTGTGCCTGCTCCTCTTCCTCGCACTAGACTTTGACTGGCTAGCGTGAGCGATAGCAGCACTGCGACACCTGCGACAGCCTTACGTCCACCTACTTCTAGCATAGATCATACAAAAGAAACAACTCTTATTTCAGCAACGATCCACATCCAAATCCAGCCTGAAGTGTGGTAGTACATTGACATTCGCGACCAGCATACTTCTATTCGTAGTGGCGGTCTACGTGTGAATTGTCTCCCACCCGTTTCGCACGCATTCCGTGGAACGAGAACGACGTTGCGGAGTCTTTTCGTGACCTTTTGCTTCGTGGAGGTAAAGTGGCTTGCTTCCAGGAACGCGGACAGCACCAGCGGCTGGTAGTTGTTTCCATACCATACGGTCCTCCTCGAGCGACGAGGAAATAATAATTTTGACGAGTGTCACGGCAGGCCGCAACTTCAGAGTGCGGCGTTCTTGTTCCCCGGCTATACTGCTGCTGGGAACATAGCCAGGGTTTCGGTGGTGCTGACACTTGTTGCTGGCGACAAGTTGCGGTCGTTGTTTCGCTTCGGCCTTCGCCTGATAAACCGACGAGGACGAGCCGAGGAACGCGAGTTTTCTCGGCTTTCACCTCAGTGATCCTGGACCTGGTATGGGAGCGGCAGACATCGACTCGACATTGAACGGCGCAGCTACTCAACTTCCAAACGCACAAGCCGTCGCTGTTACCACCATGACCACCAGCACGGAACTGGAGGTGGAGCAGAAACTGTCCTCCCTCCAGGCCGAGTATGAGGTCGAGCGGGAGGAAAGAAAAAAGATACTGCTGGAGAAACAAACCCTCCTGGAGAAGCGACGGGTGGAGGTGAAAACCGCAGCCATGAACGCAAACGCAGGAGCGAAAATGGCGAACGGTACTACTGGAGAGTGCTTGTTTCTTTTTTATGTTCAACTTCAATCTGGGTCTGCTGGCGTGCGCGTGCAGCCTTCATGCTCCTATAAGCGCCACCACCTCCTGCTCCTCCACCTTTTTCCCAATGAATTATCAGGCCACAGCGAACCTGACGGGAGCCAGCTGCAGGAAAAGATCAAGAGCACAAGAGACGAGATCGAGGCTTTGAAAACCCAAGAACGGAATCATATGTATCAGCTGACACAGCTACAGACCCAGAAGGCCGCGCTCGAAGAAGAGAACACAACAAAGATGGAACAGTACTTATTTGAGTTGAGATCCGGGGGGGGGCCGGTTGGCCTGGGGGGATGGGACCCGCCCACCCTCAGGCCAACCTGCTGGCCAAGGAATCCATTTGTGACCCCGCTCAAATCAGCTCATGGTCATGATTGTGGAGGTGGAGCAGATTTCCTCGTACTACTTTTACCCGCAACCTAATAAAGCTAAACCAAAACCTTATAATTCTCATCAACTACCGCGCCAGCGTTTTCAACGAAATTCCACACCAGAACCGAGGAGCGGATCGAGACCGCAACCAAGCTGAAAGAAGCGGCCGAGGCGGAGCTCCGAAGTTTGACTGCCTCCATGTCACCCGAGCAGGCACAATTGGTACTTGTACGCTGTTGTAGTTGTTCTAGGAGGTTTTCATGTTGATGTGACTTCTTATCAAGCTGCTGTTCGTTCACGACGGCGTGGTGCAACTACCCACTTACTTTGACTTCTCACTTATCATCTTCCGCAGAAACTATATTAACATTGCATTGACTTCGTGAATTTGGACTTCCTTGTCACGACCAGGTTGGCCGCGTAGAGAAGCTGAAGACGGAGATTGCGACGAACTCCGAGGACCACGAAAAGAAGTGGAACCTGGCACAACTTGAGGCCGGCCTCGCCCCTTTGCAGGAGAAAAGCGGGAAACTCTCACAGGAAGTCGAGGTCCTCAAAGCCGAACACGAAAACAGTACTTCCGTTCTACATACCTACAACTTACCTTCAGTCTTAGTGTACTTGCAACCTTCTACTTTTCATCGTTTCGCAGAAGCACCAGAGCGGACGTGTTCAAAAAATTGTGTTCTGACAGAGCCACACGCTGCTTTTCTCACTTTCAGCTTTTCGAAAATTTCGGCGCTTCGTCCGCAACAAGAACGACGTGACGATGATCACTCTTCTTCTGCCAAGGAAGCAATTGCTGTTTCCACGCTCTTCACCTAGAATTTCCACTCGGACTAGTACCTACTCCTACTTGCGAGGACGGAGATCCGGCTCAGATCACATACATCTACTTCGCTCGCTCGCTATAGTTATAGTCGCTACAACTTAAAATAATCTTAAGCACTCTGTGTCTGTTTATCAATGAAGACAAGGACTAAAAAGTGCTCAGAATTTCTTCGCAACCCCAACCCCACACCACCAACAGAAGCCGAGCGTCTGTCGAAGAGCAAGGAACTGTTGATTTCGATGCAGATTGAGCTGGATGAGGAGCAGGCCGCCATCAACGCGTTGGTTGAGGAGTCGGAGCAGAGCCTCAAAAAGCAGAAGGATGATGGCGACGAGGCTCAGAAAAAAGCCAACGAGATCACCAACCAAACAAACCAAAAAATCGACGAATCCATGCAGTGGAAAAACGAAATCCAACAGGCAGAAGAGGTATCATTCATTTTCTTTCATATCTCAGCAACTTTTATTGTTTTTGCGACTACTCTACATTCATTGGTACGTAGGTATTCGAATTCGTTCTTGTCGTTGTCATCTCACCGTTCTAACACTATTTGTCTCCGAAATCCTTGAGCTCCTCTAGCTTGTGAAAGTGAATGCACCCGATTCGTTCTCACCTCCACAGGCGAAGAACGCTCTCGCCGCTACCAAGGGCTTGCTCCTGACGAAGAAGGGAGGAATAGAGGAGCGGCTCAAGGAGCTGCAGGAGAAAAACGAGAGTTTGAATCGCGAGAAGCTGCGCATGGAGGCAGAAACCAAGAAAATCGAAAACTCGCTCGGCGACACACGGGAAGAAGAATCCACCAAAGCCGCACAAATCTCCAAGCGGAAAGAAGCGGTGCCGTTGTTCTCTCTTTATCTTTAATGACTACTAATACTAGTTCTAGTTTTGAGATGCAGAGTACTATACTGTATAGCCAGCTAAGATCATGGGGTGCAAGATGAACAAGAACAAGAGCAAGATTTTCTTGACATTGCAACTGTAGCTCGCCGCCGCTATCGCTTCATCTCGCGGACCCACATCATATAATTAGCCACAAATTCATTAAACCGAAACTTCTGAAACAGCTGGAGAAGGAGCTTTGTGTGAAGCAGAAGGAGCACGACAAGGACGACAAGATGTATGCGGCACAGATGCAGAAGGAGATTCAGCAGGCGGAGCAGCAAGCCTCGCTCGTGCAGAGGGAGCAGCTGGAGGACGCCAAGCGGGCGTGTGAGGAGTCCAAGTCCGAGTCCGAACAGCTGCGGTTGAAGATCAAGGCGCTCGAAAAGTCGCTCCAGGCCGAGAAGAAGAAAACCTCCGGCGCGCGGAAAGGCGGGCAGAACGGCGAGCGGCAGCAAGAGTTGGAGGTGCTGGCATGAAGCCAATCAGCCAACTAGATGATGGACTCAACATCTCACTTCCTGTTCTGGTGTGTATCTTCGACAGAGCAGGGCGAGAAGCAGGGGTCTAGTAGCGCTTTAGATGATCTCGAACATGATTCTTTCACGCACCGATGCGGAAGTAGATGCGGATGCCGATTCGCAAGACGCGCCGACCTGGAGGAGCTGCGGAATCAGGATGATGTAGCCACCCGCCGACCCTCGAGTTCGAAGCGACTTCGTTCTTCGTCTCCGACCGGAATCGGAGTGCAGGAGCGCAGATCCTCATCCTCTACTAGCTCTGCTGGATACGGATACCCTATCCGTATCCGAGAAACATCAATTTGTACGTAGTTAACGTGAGGACGAGGACTCTGACTCACTCTCACTCGTCAAGCTCGGCCTTAAGCGCAAGAACTCTATCCGCTTATATTGTCATCGAAGAAAGAGAATCCGCTTGTACCTATGTACTCATCAGATCAGCATCAAAGATAAGTCCTCGGCTAAATGAGATCCTTTCTGCGTAAAAACGTCAACGTATACTCGAATCCGGAAGAACGAGCACGAGCTGAGAACACGCTAACTCTAACAAATGAAGCGGCTAACAAATGAGGCGGACGCATACCGCGCTGTAAATCTGAATGTCAGAGAGGCGGCGCCTGATGGAGACGGAGGCCCCTGGTGGAACGAAAAGAAAGCGTTTCGGATTGTGCCGTTGCCACATGGTCCCGGCTTTCTGTTCTTCTCTCTAATGTATTCTCGAAGAACTTTGGCGTTGAAGAGTGGCTCACCGTTGTACCCGTAGTTGTACTCCGCCGTACTAGTGTTGCAGTTGCACTCACGTTAGCGTTACAATGACGCAGCTCCCCGTCATACTCTGGCATCAGTCGTCGCAGTCGTTTACATCTTCGTATTTTTTAGCACTTCGTTCCTTGACTATATTGGCCGGGCGGCCCATACTTCATTTTGCAAGCGGTAAACTTCGAGGGGGGGGGTAAATTTCGGCCGGTCTTTCGCGCTCCCGAGCCGGTGGTCCACACGACTGAACAAACAAAATATATCGCGTTGCGGTCGTGGGCCAGACCAGTGAAAAAAAACACAAGAAAATAAACAAATTTCTTGTAAAACTCATTGGCACTAGGAACGACCAGTGTCTGCTTTCTCAAGTCTAGCGGATACCAGAGAGATAAAACATAACCATATGTTGCTGCAAACGCCGTTGCCGTCTCTTATGATTAGATTCGTTCCGACGTACAGGAACATGGAACCAACAGTGTTTTTATGTCGCAGGTCAAAAAGTACTCTCTCAGGCTCGTGCCCACTGGCGCAATTTTTCGTTGTCGTGCAGCCAGTGAAGATGGATTCGGATGTTTGTTCGCCCTGAATCAATCACGATTTAGGTGACAATGAATGGGTGGTCGTGCAGCTCGTGATTCTCATCATGGTCGTGGTCGTGCGTGTCCATCCTAGCTATCAGTGGCAGGCTCAACGTCTCGCGCTTCTCCTAGTGACCGAGCATCGAATATCTTTGTTGACCGCGTGGTCGTCATCGTGACAGAGAGATGAATCAGTGACCAGCTCGAGCTCGAGGAGTTCTCCGAAGTAGAGCGCTTGCGCTTCCTGTTTGTGTTTCTCATTCTCTTCGAAATGAATAGTAAAACTAAAAGTAGAGAAGTCAGTTGAGCATGAGTACTAGAGGTGTTCTTCGAAGTATAGAAAAATGAACGGGCCAAACGCGGAGATGCTCGCCTTGCTGGACGAGGTGTGCGGAGAGTTGGACCGATGGCGCTCGAAATACACAGAGCTCCCCGCCGCACAGTGGCCGAAGACGACGAGCCGGCGAGCGAAACTCCAGGCGTTGCGCAAGGAGATGGAACGGATGCGACTCGCGCTGGACGAGGTGGGCAGGGTGGGGGAGGAGGCAGGAGGAAGAACGGGAAGAAGCACATCTTCGCGGCGAGAGAAAAGGACGAAAGCTGTCGGAGGCGCAGCGGCGACGACGTTGGGCACGAGTGCCAGCAGGAGTAGCACCGCATGGGCCGAGCACGTAACCTCACCTACAGCCACGGGCGACGGAGGTGGAAACCAGAGCGCTTTCCGTCGAAGGTATGACAATGCGTTTTCAACAACTACACCAACGGGTGGGAGGGTTGCCGGTTCCGCCATGGCTACAGCACCATCGCACGACCACGGCGCAACATTAAACTCGTCATCAAAAGGTGGCTTGCCTTCATCCGCACCCTCTTCGTCGAATGCGAATCAGAGCCGACAGATGCCGCCCATATCCTTCACTGCGGGTGCAGCAGCAGGAACAGGCAAGATGACTAAGCTCGAGGACGTGTTAAGCATCTCGCGGCAGACGCAGCAGCTCCAGGCGGAGATGGCGTCACAGCGGGACGAGATCCATCGGATGAAGCACGAAATAACGCCGCACTTCCGGGATCTGGTCGCACGCGACGAGAACTACTTACGCAGGCTCACCGCGTCACAGAAGGAGCTGCACTCCAAACTAGAAGTTCTAATGGCAGAAAGAACAGTGGGGGGGTTCGGAAGTGGCGGCGGGCGGGTCGGAGATTCGGCGGAACTGCTCCGGGGCGAAGGCGGGTATCTATTCAACATGAACATATGTATAAATTCTAGCAACCGTTTGCGGCACTAACCTCGCTAAAACACGTCACAGGTCGCTCGGGTACCAGCCACCGCAACGCAGAGCCGACCACTACACCCTTCCCGGGCCGTTGGGAATGTCTAGACCGGTGTGGATGTAATGTGTAAAATCCTAGTGCGGTAGTCTTCTAGAGGTAGAGCTGAAAGTCGAAGATATTTGATATCATGAAAGTGCAACTCATTGCTTCTACTACTCCCTTTCAGTTTCAATTCGAGGTGGCCCGCCGACGGCCACGTGCGGTACTCCGCAATACACGACCATCCTTGAGTCAAAGTATATAAATATCTTTGTTTTGAGTCAGTTTCTGCGGCTATCCTTTGTCACTGTCACTGGAGATTGCTGTTGAAATTCAAATGCAAATTCAACAGCCCCTTATGTCTTATGATAGATTCCAATTCGCCTATATTGCTCGCCAAGCGGTGCTGCAGTCATTTGTTTTGCGCGATAAGATCTAAGAAACAGCCTGCAAATGCAAAAGCAAATCCTCGGAAGCAGGAGCGTTTGTAGAGATTTAGTGCGACCGGAATCGCATGCGACCCACATTGCAACTGCGTACGGCTACGGACGAGGAAGATCCTGGACCAATCTGCTTTGTTTGTGTTCAATTTTTCCGTTCCACTTCGTTCTCGCAGTGTCAGTGCCTGCACCTGCTGATCAATCTCGATCCGTGTATGATCCGGTGCGAGGACGGTTCTCATACCGTCTGTAAGAGCAACTGAATCTCAAAATCAAAAATTGTAATCGGAGTCGATGGATCCGGATCGCTCCAATGCCAAGGTTCCAGCGAGGATCCTTTTCTCAAGCTCAACCGTTCGGAGGACGATGCACATTTTTCACCGGCTTCGGCGACCGCGTCCGGCGCGTGAGTATGAATCTACTACAACTCGCAACAGCTGCCTCATTTTGGGTATTATAACTATACTCTTCACAACATTCGACTACCGTCGTTCATCATCTCTTTCCGCTTCCGCGGCTTGGGAAAGGGGTTTTTATACTGTTCAGCGGAGAAACAAAGAAAACTTAATTCCCTAGCGCAAGCCCTCTCTTGAACGAAGACAAGCACGGTGAGCTGCGGTGCTGCATCCTTCGCACTCGTCACATTTTTGCTGCTCGTGCGTCGTCCTCATCAGGCTGGGTAGAAAGTATTTCCTTCGCCCAACTTACTCGACCGAGGACAGTACGGACAAGGCTTCCCTTTCCCATTGTAGGCACACCAGCACACGACTACCAAATCCGAAATTTGTTCTTCAAGTTCAACGAACATATTCATATTGCCTAAAAGACATTCTAAGCTGAAACCAAAGCGAAAGCGAGCGACCTCACTGACGTGACACACACTTTCTGTTTCTTGTATGCGTATTTGTACAATTTCTTCCTGCCTTACCACACCCAAGCTCAGATCTTCATCTATCCCGTAGTTGTAAGCCAAAGCCAGTGCTCACCTCGCGCTATCAACGTGGTGTCTTTCTTGTAGCTTCAGACTGCACGACCGTTGCCATTCGTTGCCTCCGCCGACCACTTCTCGTCGCTGCTATCGTTACCCCTCCATCGGCTCACGCGAACGCCGCGCCAGCAGTAAAGCTTGCAGGTGACAATGGCTGCTGTAGCTACAACCCCGGTAGGCGGCGACGTCCAGGTCAAGTTTGACCTGCTCTCGAAGCAACGCGAGGACGACGCAAGTGCGTTCGAAAAGGTACTTCTCTTCAATCTATTCTACTTAGTACGAAGGAAGTCGTGTTCCAGAGTAAGTAGCTGAATCACTCGTAGCAAGCTATACTTTTCTATCGGTCTATCCTTGTTACTCTTCGTCAGGAGCGGTCGGTTCTGGAACAGCAGCTGAAGGACGCTGAGCGCGAGTTGCTGGAGGCCGCGGAGAAATCGTCCACGTCCTCGGAATCCGGAGCGATGTCGGAGAAGGAGGTGGAGAAGTTGAAGGCCGACCTCGCCAAGCTGCAGGACGAGAAGAAGGCGGCGGAGGCGCAGATGCAGACGATGGCCTCGCTCGTCGCCAACGCCGAGAAGGACGCGAAGAGAATACAGGAAAGCAAGTCCCTTCTCAGACTAGAAACGGAGTGCGCGAAGGTGGAATCGGCAAAGCTAGAAATGCTAGAAAAACTAGAAAGGGAAAAGAGCGGGGTGAAAGAAAAACAAGAAGCGCTGGTACTACTTGGAAACAATTTCACTTCCCGACTTCGGCCTTTTTCGATCTAGTATTGTCGGTGTGCGAGAGTGCACAGTTGCCGGAGTAAAGTGGTCCTTGAGCACGTTAAATCTTGTTTCAATTGGCCTGTGTATGCGAGGTTTTTGGTTGTTACTGTGTGTAAGTATACTTCAACATCTGCTCCTCTTTACTCTTGTTTTTTGAATATCGGATCACCAGAGCGGCGAGGCGCGCTCGCTGGAGCAAAAACGGGACGCCGCCAGCGGTGCGTTTCAAGAGAAATTGCGGGCATTTGTTGCTCAATCCGCGCAAGAAAAGGAGCAGGCAGAAGCGCAGCTCGAGGAACTTCGCGAGGAGCATGAGCTGGTGCCACTACCTTTTTTTGACTTCTTTCGGTCAGGCCGACAACACAAGCCGAACGACTAGAGATACCGAGCCTGATACATTGATTTTTCGTAGTGATAGCGATAGGTGGTGGTGGACAAACACAAAGATAAAGTTGATATTGATTGTACAGCCGCAGCCGCCCTGGCCCTGCAGCTCAGCCTTGGTTTTCTTCATATTTCAAATTGGGATTTCTACTCATATTCTCACGACGCGAAAATAAATTTGCGAATTCATATAATAAATCAGGCGCGCGCGAATTTTGTGGAGTGCAGCGAATCTTTGAAGACATCGGAAAGCAGCGCGTCGGCGCTGGAGGCCGATCTCAAAAGGAAGAAGCAAGAACACGAGGACAAGGGAGCTGAATACACGAAAAAGGTGAGATGACGAGAGAGCCTACTACTACTAACAAACTTGTACTTTTCGAGTTGTGCGTCCAGCCCTCCTCGAGTCAATTCCTTACTCGCACGACGTGAACGTGTCCTGTTTATTATCAAAATGAATTATTCCACCTCCAAATCCAATCTTCACGACAGCTGAACCGGGCGAGTGAGGACACCTCTTTCTTGCAGAAGGAGCTCGCACGGGTGAAGGTCGAGAGCGAGCGCAAGATCGCCCAGCTCCAGGAGCTCAAGCTGAACGAGATTCTTGACGAGCTGCAAAAGGTACCTACTGCTAGTAAGTACAACTACTTCATCTTGGTCTTATTCTTAATCATAATCATGATCATCATCTAGTAAAACATATGTTTGTAAGTATACGACGGAAGATGAATCAACGACACAACAGACCAAGCAGAGCGAGACGGCCGCGGTGCAGTTACTGACCGCAGAAGTCGCCCGTATGGAAAAGGAAGTGGCCGACGCCGAGGCGCTTCACGAAAGGGTAAGTAAGTATACACGAGGACGACGACCTCACGCTTAGCGGGATGTATTTGTCAATCTTGAATCTTCAATCATCTACGGTTAGTACTTACATCATACCCATACGTGATAGGTACTCATTTTTTTTTTCCCTGCATCAACGGACGAACTTTTCGTAACTTCCTCATCACCCAGATCGTGAAGGAGCACGGCGAGGTGTCGCGATCCTACGGGAGCAAGAAGGACGAGATATTGGCCGAGATTGAGCGGTCGCGCGAGGTGGCCAAGGAAGCCGAAGTCAAGGTGAAGGAGCTCAAGGAGAAGATACAGCGACTGGAAGACGACTCTTGGCAGATGAATACGAAATACGCCGAGAAGATGGAGAAAACCCTGGCGAAGAAGGCCGCCAATGGCAAGAACCAGGCTGAATCAGATATGGTATTAGTAATTTACTACTGGTTTCCGTTTCGGACCTGTTTCGCAGCCGGCAGCTATCAGCTGGGGCTGGAGCTGCTAGGGGCTTCTACAAGTGCTTCATCTTTGACGTGGTCATCAGCGCGCTTCGCGACGTTTTCTACTCCATCGGACATTGGCAGCGGATGATAGGCATAGGAATCACTTTCACAATGACACTTCGTTCTCGACCTAGTACTTCACATCGATCTTCACATCAACTTCAACAGAAACGGTACCGCTCGGAGCTTGAGAAGGAGAAGTCTGCCCACGGTCCGCTGAACGCGAAGATTGCTGCCCTCGAGAAGGAGCTGAAGGCGGAAAAGAAGCGGCGCGAGAAGGTGGAAAAGGAGCAGCAGCAGGGCCAGGGCAAGAAGAAGAAGCAGAGCTCTTCGCTGTCGGTGGTGGGCGGTTCCCCCGGTTTGGCAACAAAGCACAAACAAGAACAAGATGCGACACAGTACGCTGAGCTGGCGGCCCGGTACGAGGACAACCCCAATTCCGCGCACAAAAACTCCGAATCCTGGATAATGAAGAAGCTGAAGCACACCCTGAAAAAGGACAAGCCGCTGGTGGTGGCGCTCTCCTTCGTCGTCATTGCCTGCTGCTTCGTGGGACTCGAGTTCGACAGCATCGTGGCCAGGCGATAGTACAGAGAGATGGAGGATGCGGATGATCTTCATCAAGCGCATAAGGATACTATCTTCAAGCGCAGGTGGGGATACTCGAAGCTACACCACGACATCGCGATAGAAGACCTTCTTCTAGAGGAGCCTCGCAATCTTCACTCAGAGTCAGATTTGATATAATAATCTCGGATAACCATAACACCAGCATGATCTCGTCCTCGGAGTTTTTTAAACATTTCAGCATCGATGATTAGTGTACAGCGGTCGGCGATACTCCCATCTTCTCCATCCCATTTTAGGGACGACAACACCGGCAGCGCAAGTTCTTTTTTTACGACTGCCAGGTGCTCGGTGGACGGGAATAAAATCGCGGCTCTCAACGCTCTCGTCGGCAGCAATAGACTCGTCGCTGCTCCCAACATCAAGCCGGCGCTATATTCGCTTCTATTTTTCCATAAACAAGCACCAGCAGAAGTCCTCGCATGGCCTCTATGAATAATGTCGCAAGTAGCGATGTTGACGCGATAACCTCTCCCGCACTGGTCCCGCTCGTGTGGGGGCTCGAGGTGGCAGTAGTCACACATACGGCGAACCACCAGAAGAGCCATCACGCCGGTACCAGCGCTTTTTTTAGTCGTTCCGGATTGATTTTCTTGTGTTCATCTTCGTCCTCGTCAATGAATTCCTGGACGAACGCGCCTACTCTGCCAAGGTGTCGCACTGAGGTTGTTTACGCGTTTCTTTACGTAACGTTCTGTTAGTTTCTGCTCCTTTGCACCAGCGTCCTTTTGTCTTTTAGTTTTTGCAGAGAGCCATAAATCACTGAGGAACTCCAGCGGCCGCAGGATGTTCTCCCCAGAAGAAAGCACGCTCGCACGAAATGTACCTGCGCCGCCCGGTACTAGTATACCGACATCAAGAAGCTCTAGTACGTCTACCTCATCCTCAACTTCTGTAAGCTATTTATAAATGTAAATGTGTATCGTCTGTCAAACGAGGATAACTTTCGATCCTGTTTATGTTTTCTGCTTCATGCTTATGTTATTTGTCGCGGTCACACACGTTGCGCAGGTCAGCTGAAGTTCGCTTAGGCGGGAACAAGTGCAGCTCCTGAGTGAACTAAAGCTGACGCATACGCAAGTACTTCTTTCTAGATCTGATCTAGCAAAACGCAGGAAGATCAGCAAAACGCAAGTACAACTTGCCCTAGCACAACACTGCTACAACAACCGTTCATATTCATTACTAAATCTATCACTTATTTTCCCAAGATGAAAGAAGCGGCGCTAGGGTTAGCTGCTTCAGCCGCGCAGCACCATTTCTGGTTGTGCATGAGGTTTTTTCTCGACGTGGTTCAGGTTCGTCTTCTTAGAAGAAGTCGGACGCCGATCGGGACTTCGATGAAGATTTGGCATGCTCTACAACTTCGACTTCCCTTCGCGAGAGAGTCCACACGTTTCCGTTTGGAAAGAACGAAGAATGCATCAGTTTCAGTGCGTTCGCGGCCGTACTCGGGCCGGCGTAGGAGCCGTCGTCGAGCGTTTCGGCGATGCACCCTAATTTCGTCTCGGCGATGATACATGACTACCCAGGTATTGGGTCGCAGGTCGCACCGAGACCGACCGGCCTTTCCAAAGTAAGTGCTGGTCGGTCTCGGGGCGACCTGCGAGCGCCCCAATACCCGGATTAATCAAAACCGTGCACCACTTGTTGGTGAATAATCTTTCTTAAACATGTGCGTGTCTGGGTTGATTGTGCTTGTGGTCTTGTTGGTACGAAGATCAAATGTGACTGAGGAGCAAGAAGATTAGCATCGAGATCCAGATCACCAATCCGCCCTGGGATCCACGGTCCTAGTAGATTCAACCCATTGAGACAACTACTAACAAACATGCACCGGAACACCATGAGAATCCAACGAACTGCAGGCAAGTGGGCACGAGAGTAGCGGCAAGGTCGCACCGAAACCGACTAGCAGGACCTGCCAAGTGCTCCACTTGTTCTTGAATATTCCGACCGTGATCCCAAATGCTGAGGTCCGCCGATGATCAAATACAAATCGTATAAATAGGAAACTTTTACGTTTACCTACGACCACGACCGCTTTCGTGAGGCTACGCGCCATCATCTAGGAGTCAGATACAGAACGTTCTTTCGCTTTCCATTGATTGCCTAGCTACTACAAAAAAAGCAGGAGGTGGAGGCGGTACGAGCCTAGGAGAAGGGCTCAGAGAAGTACACAAAACCAAAAGCAAAGCACAAGCACCAGCTCCAGGAGCCAGAAGCACTTTTATTAAATTTCAAACGTTAGGGTTTTATGAAAGCACAAAAATCATGCCGACCACCAAGTCAAGAGTTGGTGGGCCCATTGCGAAGGCACTATCGCCCTCTGCTTGTAGTGCCTCATCCGCTCGTCCTTCCGCATCTGGCACTCTGAGAAGACGAACCACCACGAATTATAATATGCCGGCCCGGCTGCAATCGGTGGCTAAAAGCTTTTCAATCGTTCCTGCGAAAGCAGAGGAGCACCTGAAAGGAATTTTCCGACTCGAGAAGGAGGTGTTTGAGGAGCCGGTCCGTAAGTGGGAGCTCGAGTGGTACCTGAAAAAACAGAAGTTCGGGCAGCACTACGTTTTGCTCGAGGAAAATGGCAGCGAAAATCGTGACAAAAGAGTGATCGGCTACATCTTAGCCGAACGCAAGACGGTGACGCAGTTTCAGCGCTTCACCAGCCGCAAAGCGAGGCTGGGGCCTATTTCCGCGAGAACGCCTATGTCACCGCGGTTTCTTGTTCTTGATGAAAACGTCGAGAAAAAGACCGCGAAGCCAGCCTCGTTCACCGAGCGGAGCAAAAGACTCGGCATCCGCGTTCCGCGTCGGGCTTCAACCTGTTCAAAAAAGCTGCCCCCAACTAAGCACAGCTACTACAGCGTGGGGAATTTTGCGGTGGCGAAGGATTACCAGCGCGGCGGGTTCGGGACGGTGTTGTTCGAGTACTTCTTGCGTCAGGTGGAGAAGCAGAGAGTTGTGCGGGAAATCCGGCTAGAGACCTGTCGTGAGTGGCCACACGTGTGCAGGTTCTACGAGCGGCACGGGTTTCGGGCGTTCGGGCGCCTGAAAAACTATTACGGCAAGGGAAAAGACGGCGTCCGCTACAGCAGGTGGTGGTGAACCTGAACCAGATGATGACCCACTACTCACCCTGAGTCACCGGGACTGTTTCCTAGTCGTAGAGCGGCTAGATTGAAGATGAAGACGAGATTCAATCTCAAGGTTGAACATTAAATGAAAGCAAAGAGAAGAACGACGCTGCCGGGAGTCGTGGTGGTAAAGTAGTCGTTCTGCAGAAGAAGAAGTAAAGAAATTGAAATTTTAATGGCCATGATTGATCCTACTATTGCTTGTTCTATGAGGGCGGAAAATGCATAATGAGGGCGGAAAATGCATAATTTGCTACTACTTGTTCTACTCACTTTAATAAATTATGCGCGAAATTATGCTAGAAGATGAAGATGATCTTGATCACTGTTGACCCCCATTCCAATGTGTTTTTCGATTCGAAGATTCCTGTCACGACATGACTTCTTGTGCGAGTTCTTGCGTAACCGTATACCCCAAAGCTGTAGCCGGAATAAGGCTTGCGCAAAAATCTTCGAGAGTGCAAGATGAAGATGTGTTCTACTGGAACTGGTACAAAGAAACTACAACGTCGGTTAGACGACGCAGAGCTGCAGCTGTTCGCGAAACCCAGCAGAACGAGGACTACTTTACTTTATCATGATTGATGATGTGCTCCACATACCAGCCAAGCAGCTTAGCGAAGGCGGCGAACGGATCGTGCAATAAAACATCAACGAGCTTCTACAGAAAGATCGATGACTACGAATACTAGATCAAGAATGAAGAAGATGCACAGCAAGCTGATCCATCGATCCGGTTCCCCGATCATGATCATCTATTAGCAAAATATTAATAAGTATTGATAATTCAACTCGTGGCGAGCGGCAAACAGCACTTCGGTTGCTTTTGCAGCTGAGCCGATCTTCGATTTGACGGTGACATCGAAGATCGGCTCAGCTGCCAAAGCAACCGATTTGACGAAGATCGGTTCAGTTGCCAAACCCATTGCATGAAGACCAAGACACCTACATCAAGATCATCAACGTTTTTAACTTCGATGAAACATAAAGATAATCCAGCCATGATGTTGAACACGAATTCAGCAACTCCACACTCAGGTTCCAGGGTCATCTCCCTCGGGCGCGCAACAGGGAAGAGCCGCCTGGGCTTTGTCTGATTCTGCAAGGACGTTTGTACAACGAACTCGAGCAGTGCAAGGAAAGCGCTCTTTCCGTAGATTTAGCTGTTTTTACTTATCTCGCAGCTCTAGCAGCAGTAAACGTAAAAAACTTTTTCGACTTGTTCCGATTATAAGCTTTTGCAAAACGCGTGCGCTTTCGCTCCTCCGCGCCCGCGGCTCCCTCGAGAAGATCAAAAGCGAAAATGTCCAGCGACGAAGAGGATTGGACCTCGGTGCCGGCGAAGAAGGCAAAGCAGCCCGCCGACAAGAAGACCAAGCTCTACGGCGCGGAAGCAATTGCGGAATCCGGCGAGCGCATCACGGGGAAGGTACCTACTTTTCTTGTGTACGAACAGGGTGTTCATCTCGTTTGTGCTTTTCGACTACTTGGTAATGGATGGGCCCAGCTCCAGCTGTGCCTTGCTTCATGAGTCGGCATGTTGTTGGAGTTGGCGGTACGACCTGTCTTACAACTTCCTTATGCGATACAAGAACTTGCTTCTGTAACGCTAACAGCCCATGAAACCTGTACCCCATCCAACAGGTAATCCGTCTCGTTAGCGACCCTGACACTGGTGAGGAGTATGCCGTGAAGGTCGAATCTGCCCGCCTAAAGGATCCCCTGTTCGCGCGCTACATCAAATTTCGGCGGGGCGTTGGGGAGAGGAGGGCTGTGGAGGTGGGAGACTTGTTGTCGTTTACGGTGCGCAAGGCCGACCGCCAAAAGGTCGAGGATCCTGCCAAGCGCTGGATCGCTTGCGATGTCGACTTCGTTCACAACAAGGAGGATTCGAGTCGGCCGGCTGCAGGCGCCACTTCTGGGGCCCCTGTGCCTGTGCCCGCAGCCTTCGTAGTAAACAAGCCGCAGCCCCCTCTTCAGCCGGTCGTGATGGGGGCACCCGCTGCAACCGGCGTTGTAGCTGGACACGCTGGTGCTGCTGGCGGGTCGCCTAATAATGCTCTGCTCACGGCGACCAGTGGCTCCGCGGGGGTCGCGGGGGGCACTACTCACCCCGGCGCGACTTCCGCCGGAAAGACCACGACTGCAGCGGTGGTGAACAAGCCGGGAACTCCGACCCCTACGCCCACGGCGTCCGGCGCAGCGGCAGGCGCGCGCACGGGTTTGCCCGCGCCGACTCTCGCAGACGAGGACCGCGAGAGGTCCCTTCTTGACCGGCTGATGAGTCAGCACCAGCAGGAGGATCCCTCGCCGTCTCAACGCGGGATCATGACGCGAAAAAACGATCTGCCTTCGCATAATTCGCACCTCCACTTCCCGGAACAACAACAGCATCCGCAACATCAATTTCAATACGACAGCAGCAGCCTCTTGTCAAACAAGCCACCTCCTCCGAAGATGGCAGCGCCTCCGCCGCCAGCGGAGCTGCTGGGCAAGCTTCGGCAGCATCAACCGGCGCCGGCGCATCTTACTACTTCTACGGCAGGAGGGGTAGTCCCGGCGTTCCTTGCGGCCTCGAAGCC